>JBAMJV010005272.1:62500-202738 GCA_037951105.1 Echinarachnius parma | reverse complement strand
TACTAATTGATATATTTGCGAAATTATATATTATTCCGACGGAACAGATATCGCCAACGAGGAATCGCCCATACGCTACGTGTATTATGACCACGCGGTGTCCACGAGGCGGTTCGCTATACGGGCTTGTCTCTAGCTTATCGATATCTCCCCCAGCGCTAGCGGCGCTGACAATTCTGAATTTATGGTGGATTTATGAATTTCACAGGCGGATATTGATTTCTTCCGATATTTCTGTGCTTAGGTTCGGATTTTACCACACAAGCCCTATTTCAATTCATATTCAACAATAATGATCAATATAGATATAGAAACTGAAAAGTATATAATTTGTTTGTTTATTTCAGTCTACTTTATCAGAAAATGATTTTGAATATTGACATTCGTCATTGGCAGAGTGGCAAATGCAGGTCTCCTACTCAGTTGGTCCACTACCATTGGGGCAATTCCAGCTGGACCATTTACGCTATTATATGCAGATGATAAGCATATATCATCCGTACACTGTACCGTTCAATAGTTGAACGCTTTTTTTTAGGGCGCATCGGTGAGAAAAACAGACAGGAAATAATCTTCTTTTTTCTACATTTTGCAATCTCACAGAGTTGGTAATTATTATCAAATTGCGAATCACATAAACAAAAGTGTTTTTGCATTTGCTGGTAAATGGAGGGGAGAAATTGGCAGACAAAAAATGTTTTCTTATTGCCTATTGGATAGTGCAGCAGGCGGAAGAGGTTGATCTCCACACAACGCTGTTGTAATGTAGCTATGTGTGGGTGATTCCATGATAAGCGGGACATGCAACCCAATTTTCTATTTCATTTTTCTCAAATCTTGGGGGTGTATTCTGAAAATTGTCATCTTTTGTATGTCATAACTTCATAAGTTCATCTATAATACACCGCTAAAATTGTCATAAATCGGTATTCTGAAAATTGTCTTAAGGGCATCTTATCTTTCCCTGACCACGCCCATTATTGCTGAGATGACCAATCAAAATCATTGTTACAAAATGTTAATGTGCCCCCTCAGCCAATAAAAGTGGGTTAAATTGTGTATGCGTCGCATGTTCTTTAAATGCGCGCATCAAGCTAGCTTCGCGCACAAATGCGATTTTCAATCAACGTTCAAGAAATTTAAATTTTTTGTTCAAAGAGTATTTTTGTCAGGATAGGATTTTCATACGGTTAGATTTTCAATGGAATTTTCTCCCCCTCACTCTCATTTTCTAACTTTTGTGCACATACGCACACTCCTGCACACAACAAACATAGGGATCTCTTCAAAACCTCAAATAAATATCTTAAAATATTTTTAAACAAGATATAACAAAAGGAAAATACAGCCCCATAGCTGTCTCAGAATATGAGTAGAATTTATGATAAATTGAAGATGAGATTAAAGAAAGAGTTTTCAGAATACATATTTTTGACCGAATAAGACGCCTCTGCTTGCGCAAATGCGCTTATCAATTTCGCGGCAAGGCATGCCAGCTGATAGAGGTTAACATACTTTCAGAGATAGTACAAAGATTATGAAAGTTTTCAGAATACGTATTCTGTCATAAGCCTAAGATAATACAGTTTTCGAGTAAAGACAATTTTCAGAATACACCCCCTGGTTTTTTTTGCAAGCTTCAATATCTCAGGAATCACAATAAAACAGAGAGCTTTGAATGGAATTGAACTGAATTAAAAGTACAAATTTACATAAATCATTACAATAATAAACTTTACAAAGTAAGTTGGATAACAAACAAACAAAACAAGAAGAAAAGAGAGAGAAAAGATACGAATTACGGAGTGGAAGAATCATCAGGAAAGTTGCAGAAAACTTATAGATTACCCTCGCATTAAAGGTAACGTTTTCCCATCCATTTACCTTTGAGATCTACACATTAAAACATAATTTTTCATGCAAATATGTCCAATGTTTGCCATTTGAACAAAGGAGGAGCATCATTCAAAGTCATTGGCTGTATGGGCTATATATAGCGTATAGCGTGAAGGCTGCCATTATATTGTTTGAAACCCGGATTTGGAATTGTTCGCGCCGAAATGCTACGTGAAACCCGAACATACAAGCCCGGCCTCTATTTGTTAGCTCTCGCAGCTCGCAGGGTTGGTGCACAAACACAAGGCAAAACGTGAGCCAACAAAAAGAGTAGTTTGGGTTTGACGTCACAGAGCGATCCGAGTTTCATAAACATCAATAGCAGCCTCCATGATGTACGCAATGAATGGGATTAGCCCGTACAGCGTGTGACTTTGAATGATGCTCACCCCTTGCTAAAAGGGCCAATGTTGGTTGTATTTGCATGAGATTATGTTTTAATGTGTAGAGAAGATAATCAAAGGTGATTATATGTTGGGGAAAAAGTAGAAACAGAGTATAAGGATATCTAAAAAGGATAATCAAAGGAAGGCTGTTGCACTTAAATTTATTGCATTAAATACATGATCAATTTTCTTTTAAAAAATGCTTAATGTAGCACACTGTTTAATATCATTGGCAAGTTTGTTCCACAATATAAGGGTCCTTAGTTTATATAAAAGTAAAGAATTTGAAAATGATTTTCGTCCATAATTAATCAAGTGTCAGAGGCAAATCTTGTAAATTATACACATCACTATTGTTCTTCAATTTGATGCACATCACTATTGCACTTTAAATTGATGCACATCACTATTGCACATTAATGTAACTATACATGAAATGGCACATGTGGGACTACACGTGTTTGAAACAGTTTTATAGGATTTTAAAGGAAGTCATAATTTCTTATTCTGTTTTTTTTTTCTTTTCTGTTGGATAATGTACATAAAACGCTTCATATTACACCAACCAGTGTCTTGATCCTCTATGGAATTGAAATACATTTTTATGCTCAAAACATCATTTTAATTTGGAATGTTACTAACTAGTTGCTAACCAGGTTTTTGTAGTTTCTACGAAAACCAAAAAGACATGATCTACCACATCTGCCATTTATGATGTCTAGTACGCAACTTGCACAAATAATAATGACATAGCTTGACTGGAATGGGCGGGGGGAGGGGGGGGGGGGGGGGGGGACACCTTTTGTACTCCCTTTTTTGTTAAAAATTTATATTGCTTTTTATATTGCCCCCCCCACACTGACTATTTAGTTTTGGAATGTAATCCATGTTTAGTATGATTGATGTAGCAGGGTTGGACTGCTTGGGGAATATTCCCCAAGCAGTCCAACCCTGCTACATCAATCATACTAAACATGGATTATAAAGGGGAAATCATTTTGTATTGGGGGGGGGGGGGGGGGGGGTTACTTAGTCACTGATGGACACAATTGGTGTCACAATTTGCCACTCGACCCTCCCTCCCTGGATAGTACTGCAGAGGCAGGTCTAATTAGTTGCTATCTTGGTGGTCAGGTCACTTTTTGAATGATTAAAATGTCTTGATAGAGATTATTCCAGGGTGGTAACATCAAAATAAAAATACTGAATATAGCAAAAGCGCCTCCTCCATGAAGCCAGCTACAGTGTGAAAAGTACACCCAATGCTCCAATTCACTTGCTTTAAAAATCGATTTACGCAATTGAATGGAGCACATTTTGCATTGGGTGTACTTTTTGTACGTGAATTGAATGAGTAGCCTTAGAGTTGCCTTTATCATGACTGTGAAGAGTCACTGCTGCTATCTATGGACTTTACTACAGGCTATGAAATGGGAAGAGGTGGGCAAAGTTGTAAAATGGAGGTATTAAATGGAGGTAAAGCCAGCATGTGGTAATAAGGTTGTAAAGAGATTGAAAACATTAGCAAGTCTGTCTAGCCTTTTGTATTGAAATGGATCCAGTAACATTGTCCAAACATTGTCCAAACATTGTCCATTTGCGACAGTCCAAATCTTAATACTTTTAAATGAAAACTAATAATATCCTTTTAAACCAATCTGTGTTATACAGAAATGACCAAATAGTTATAGACGAGGTGCATGTTTTAGTAGACCAACTGGCTAGTAGACCTATTGGGTCATATACAAAGTAGAAAAAGTGGTATATACATGTAGACCAATTTAATAGTAGACGAAAAGAACAGTAAACTAATTGGTTTGTAGACCAAATGTATTGTGAACAATTTGCATGAAATGGGAGTGTGGACCAAATGGGTTGTAGACCAAATAAATAGTAGCCTACACATATTGGGGCGGACCAAATAGCAGTTGACAAACTGAGTAGTGGACGGTGACCAAATGGTGATAGACCAAAAGGTCATTAACCGCAAATACTCATAGAAAGCAAAAAATAAATACCAAACAATTGGGACTTGCTTTCCTGAATTGGATTTTCCTTCTGCTTTTTTGTTTGTTTATCCTCCTGTTTTTCATGAGCACTTTCTTTTTCTCCTTCTCTTCTCGTTTCACTATCCCATATTGGCATGTATATTATTTGAAATGCTTTGGAGAAAAAACAATGTATTTTTTTTTTATTTTTAAGGATTGATTCACTATTAGTACTACAATGAAATATTTCCGTTTTTAATGTAAATGTAGCTGTGAAAAATGTTTAGACAATGAGCGCATAGTTTAGAAATTTATCAAAACTTACAATAAATCTCTGTATATACGCACCCGTGTGTGAAACACAGCCTCAACCCCCCCCCCCCCCCCCCAAAAAAAAAGACATCCAATAGTGATGTTGGAATGCTTACACCACTGGTCTAGGGCATGTTGAATACAAGCATATATACATTTTCTCCCATAAAAAAACATTTCCGACGGGAAAAAAGTGTGTCTTTATACACGGAGATTAACGGTAATAAATGTGGAAAAAGTGTGTACCTTATTATTATTGATGAGCTTGCCTATAGATGGGCATTAACATGTTAAATATTTTTAACCACTTGGATTTGAAGTCCTGCGTGACATCCTGCTTGTCCCAACTTCACCAAGTTCATATCTAGTGTAGATCTACATCTATAGTTATAATTCATGAAGTAAAATCATTATCATTTTGTTAATAGGAAAAGAAACGGGAAAGGAACAGAATCAAGCAAAGAGAATGGAGGAGAAGAAAACGGAATAAGGTAAAGAACATTTACATCTTGGCTATCATGTAACATATCCTTGCACATTTTTATGCCTCTGCAACAAAGTAGGCAGAGGCATTATGTTTTAGGTTGTCCATCCGTATGTACATATACATAGATGTGGGCAGGTCCAAGCTAATGTCCCCCTTGATGGTGAAAATTCATCTTCATTTTAGCACGTCAAATTTGGTATCATTTAAAATCTAAAAGTCTGAATTTTAGATTTTTTGTGTATACATTTGCATAATCTGCATATTTAATGAGTAGGGGACATCTCATTTGCATATTTTAAATATTAGCGTGATGTACGGGAAATTATATTTTTATTTATATTATTTATTTATTAAATCAAGCTTTAAAATTATATGGAGACAAGTAAAACTAATTACCAGGAATAGTTGACCAATTTTTCAAGTTTCAAATTGTATTAATTATGCTAATTAGGGCGTATCCAAAATGCTATGTCCGGTCCGTCACAAAAATGAGCAGATTTTATAATATTTCAGTATGAAACAGTTCATTTTTTTCTTTCATATTCTGTGAAGTTCAAATTTATAATACACCTGACCTGCTTGCTAAGTTTTATGAAAAAAAGCATTCTTTGTTTTTATTTTAATAGGTAATAAACTAATGTGACATATGGGACATTTTCAGTGTTAAAGCAATGGCAAGACAAGTAAAAATTATTTGTTGGTGTTTAACCGCTGATCATCATAAAAATACTTGAGCACATTTGATACTAGAGCTCCAGAAGTAGGCCTACAGAAAAATAGGTCTTACCTTCAGGAGTCACCTCTAAAAAGAATTACATGTTTTCCATTTTGTACTTCGTGATATAGCTATATTTTCATGAAAATGTGTCTTGACGGGGAAATTTGAAATATCTTAAAATTACCTTTAATTATATAATCTAAAATACTACACAATCAATTTAAGTAGGGAAACTGCATGTAAATGAAGGAGAGACAGTATTAAGTGGTTAAGTACACCATGACCTTCCAAATAGGCAGGCGCGCCGGAAGCAGTTTTGGATTGGGGGGGCAAAACCCGAAGGGGGCTCACGATTTATGTGTTTAGGGGCTCATGCCCGACCACACTCACAGGGTTGCCACCACCCCCCCCCCCCCCCCCCCCCCCCCTCCCACGGTCAAGGGAGCTTTTGCATTTTTGGACTTGAAATTGTGCCATCTGGTGCATACAAACATGATCCAACAACATAGCTTGCAGCCCAAAATGAGTCCCGAGGGATCGAAGCGACCGAGGGCTGTGGAAGAGCCAGAGGGGGGAGGGTTTGGGAGGGGGTATCCCCCTCCCACGGGGAAGATTTTGCATTTTTATACTTGAAATGATGCAATCTGGGGCATAAAAACATAAACCATATGCCACATTTGTATATGATCCAACATCATAGCTTACAGCTAAAAATGAGTCCTGAGGAGCGAAGCGACCGAGGGCTGGGGCAGAGCCAGAGAGGGAGGGTGATTTTGCATTTTTATACTGGAAATGGTGCAATCTGGGGCATAAAAACATAAACCATATGCCACATTTGTATGATCCAAAATCATAACTTTCAGCTAAAAATGAGTCCCGAGGGAGCGAAGCGACCGAGGGTTGGGGCAAAGCCAGAGGGTGAGGGTTTGGGAGGGGGTATCCCCCTCCCACGGGGAAGATTTTGCATTTTTATACTTGAAATGGTGCAATATGGGACATAAAAACATAAACCATATACCACATTTGTATGATCCAACATCATAACTTTCAGCTAAAAATGAGTCCCGAGGGAGCAAAGCGACCGAGGGCTGGGGCAGAGCCAGAGGGGAGGGTTTGGGAGGGGGTATCCCCCTCCCACGGGGAAGATTTTGCATTTTTATACTTGAAATGGTGCAATCTGGTGCATTAAGCATAAACCATATGCCACATATTATGTATGATCCAACAACATAGCTTACAGCCAAGAATGAGTCCTGAGGTAGTGAAGTGACCGAGGGCTGGGGCAGAGACAGGGGGTTGTGAGGGGGTATTATCCCCCTCCCACGGGGAAGATGTGGCCTGTATATACTTGAAATGGTGCAATATGGTGCATAAAAACATAAACCATATGCCACATTTGCTTGATCCAACATCATAGCTTACAACTAAAAATGAGTCCCGAGGGAGCGAAGCGACCGAGGGCTGGGGCAGAGCCAGAGGAGGAGGGTTTGGGAGGGGGTATCCCCCTCCCACGGGGAAGATTTTGCATTTATTTACTTGTAATGGTGCGATTAGGTGCACGTCACACAAACAGCAGAGCAATAACAGCCTACACAGGAAGTACGTGGACTGGTACAGAAAAACCCACCCCAGACATATCAAATGCAAGTTACACAACAAACTGAGATAATTTGTTTGCGCGCGAAGCGCGCAGCGAAAATTTTAAATGGATGAATAACTCAGTTTTTAAACGTTAGAATTAACAAGTATTGGCTGATAAATTTAATTTGTTCTTTTCCTTTTTCTTTCTTTCTTTCTTTTTTCTTCCTTTTTTTTGAGGGGGGAGGGGGCTTTTTGGGGGGGCAAAAACGCGTTTTGCCCCCCCACTTTTTGGATTGGGGGGGCGGCCGCCCCCCCTGCCCCCCCACTTCCGGCGCCTATGGTTCACAAACTGCAAGAAAGTGCTAAAAATCACCAAATATTAAAACTTTTCTTCCGAACAGTCCCATGTGTAGGATTTCATGAAAGTTGCCACATTTTTTTATTATTCTGTTTAATTTACTAATATTTATCTCTTTTTTGGCAAATTTAAAAGTAATTAACGTCAGAAGAATGAAATCTACACATATTGAAGCAAGATCAAATAATTATTGTTAATTATTAATTACGAATTAATTAGCATAATTAATTTACATTTTTAAAAGTCTTATCCTAAATTTTTGTAGATGTATTTTTTATTTTCATTTCATCAGAATATTCGAGTTATACATTAAGAACAAATATATATTGCAAAATAGAATGTAAGATTATGAAATAAAAGTAGAAAAATCTCAAAGTTTTAGTGATGAAAAATTGTCCCGTATGTCACATGTCCCATTCGCCACGCTTTATCGTGGGAAAAAAGTTGTGAATGAATTAATTTTTTTGTAGTGTGCACTTGAATGTTTACTGAATGCAATTATTACAAATAAGTTATTATATTAGCCCTGTAGATTCAGAGCATTTTCATGATACATAATTTTCCAAAAAAAGTCAATATTTCTCTGCTCGTCCTGTATATTAATAAGCTGCATATTAATAAGCATTTATTAATGAGCATTTTGAATTTTTTTTTGTGCCTTTTAGGAAGGGGTTGCAAGTAGCTCTCCAAATCACCAAAAAGATACAAATAATAGCTTCCTTCTCTTAGTAATAATCAATTAAAAGCTGTGAATGTCCCGTACGTCGAATAGGTCGAATAGCTTTGACCTACCCACGCAGCAGCGAAAACCATACATGACAGTTCGATTTCGCAAACCAAAAGTTTTTGGTTTGCAAAATAGCAAAACGCAAGTGTGTTTTTCGCTGCTGCACATAACCTACGTAATACGAATGGACAATGAAATTGTATTGGGAGTCGATTTATTGCACATATTAAATGATAACCGCTTGTTGGCAGAAAATAGACTAAAATAGTGGCGCGCGATTAACAATCATAATTCATATTCAGTGAAGTCTGTTCAAGATATGATCGGTCCTTTTTCGGGAAATCGAGTATCAATTTTTGTGCCCGGGACTGTATATTTTTCGGCGGGACCAGGGTACCCGGGACTCGGCGACAACACTAATGCTTGGTTGTTCAGCACAATATGCATTGATTAGACTTGGGTTTAACCAGATCTGACTTCAGGAACCGAAATTGAGTTAGATTATTAAAGGCAAGTTTAGTTAGACCTCAGGTTTAGATTAAACCAAGTTTAATTAAAACCTGACTTTAAAATGAGGGCTAATGTCTACAAGTCATGTACACATTTAATAGTGCTTTTGAACTATTTGTCAGCAGTGTAGGACAGTTCTTAGTTAGAATTGATGAACAAAATTATGTATGTCAAAAGAGAATTCGCACCTAGGTAAATAAGGATTGCAAAATACAGAATTTTGTTCTTAATTTTTCCTTCCTACATGTATTTGTAGGCGTTGGTCTCTGTAGAAGCTCCATGCACCTCAAGTCAGCCTGATGCACACCAAGGACCACTTTCTCAAATGGTGACTATCTTGTTCTGTAGTGTCAGTAGTTACAAATTATTATTTGTTTTAAATTCCAACTAGGATTTTAGTGGTACTGTTACATTTGGTTGCAACAACTAAATTAATAAAAAAACACATTCATGTATTCATTTTTGTGTTTCTCTATATTTTATTGTGTTCTTGTTAATTAATTTATTGTAGTGTACATATATTTATTCAAATTTTGGGAAGAAATGGTGTTTATACAATTGTCTTTTCCTTGCTGCATTTTTTTGGGCATCTTTTTTTTTCTAGTAGAGGAACGAAAGTTGATATGATAAAAAGTAACAATTAATTTGTTAAAAGATCCCACACTGTGTAGTGACACCATAATAAATAAAGACGTTCTCATCACAACAAGCATTTTGAAAAAATACACATAAAAGTCTACAGAACATAAGCAATTAAATATTAGTTTCTGTTTCTGCATTTACCTTATAACATGGTAGATTATATGTACTTTATGAGCTTTATTAGGGCGAGTACTTGGTTTTAACATAGAATTTTCCATTCTCTGACAAGGCAAGTTATTAATTAAACCCTTTTTGTGTCCCTTTTTTCAGGATAATTCATCAGAAAAGAAAAGAAGAAAGCAAAGAGAAAGGAGAAAAAGAAAGCGAAATGAGGTAATTATCATTTTGTTATAGACCAGTATTGCTAGTGGTAGACTAGTGCCTGTAGTGGTAGAAATTTGTATTTAAAAGGATAAAAAAGAAATAGGGTAACAATAACTTTGTTTTTGACTAGAACTGATGGATCAATGAGTGGTAAAAATGAGTGGAAAAAAACCTACATCAATCAGCTCTAAGAGAAAGTGCAAATGAGCGCTTCCTAGTCATCAGTTTCCATGTGCAGAAGGCCACAATTCACTGACAACAGACTTGATGGAAAACCAGTAGAGGAATCACTGTTCATGGAGGTAAATGTACATTTCAAAGTCCAAATTTTATATAAATTTATTTCCAATTTATGGGCATTTGCTTCTAAAGAGTCATCAGGCATTTTTGTTTTTGCACGTGAATGAGTGAGCTGTAAATATATGTAAAGCGGTATGCAAAATGCATGGATCAAAGTATCGATATCTCATATTACTATTATGCCCTGGGGTAAGAAATACTATTTTTGCTAGGGCAAATATTAAAATGACATCATGCAAAATACACAGTGAATATTTTTTTTATTACATGACATGACTCTTGAAAGCCATAACACTAATGTAGTAAAATCTTGACTTTTATTGTAATGTATGACAATAGAGGAATCACAGAGGTAAATGTAATAGTAATAATAATGAAACACTTTAGCGCATAGCACATATGCACAATTGCTTGTCCCTATGCGCTTATTAAAATCCAAATTTTATATAATTTTCTTTCCTATTTTTAGGCATTGGCTTCTAAAGAGTGGACAGTTACCTCGAGCCGGCCAGCTAGTCAAGAATTACCACTTCCCGAGCTGTTAATGCAAAGCGATACTATACATGCAAAATGCATGGATCAAAGTATTAATATCTCAATCATGTTACTATGTTTGATTACATGACAATTGGGTCTCGATAGCCATAACATTAATGTAGTCAAATCTTGACTTTTATTGTAATGTATGACAATAGAGGAATCACAGAGGTAAATGTAGCTTGCAAAATCCAAATTGTATACAATTTTCTTTCCTATTAATTTGTAGACATTGGCTTCTAAGGATTCGACATCCCTCTTGAGCCAGCCAGCTGGTCCAGAATCACCACCCATCCGATCAGTAAGTCAGTTTAGTAATACTAGAAGAAATAACAGCACAAACTTCAATTAGATAGTTTGTGTTTAGAAAAAAGAATGAAAACCAAAGGATTTATCTTCCTTATACTTATAGAGAGAAGAAAATATCCAAATATGGGGCTCTGAGGTAAACGAAGGCCCATGGATTTAAATGGTGCCTCAACAAAGGCATGGTAGATTTGTGTTATATACCTTGTATACAAATTGTCTCTGTTTATCAAAAAGAAAGATATCATAGGACTCGACTTAATCATCTTGCTTGCTATATAATTTATTCATGACAAGGGCCATGAAACAGTGAAAGTTGGAGCACCATTCATCCTAGCGAATGCAAAATCATTTTTATTATATAAACCAAGTCAGCATTATAAATTTTCAGAAAAATTGTGTAAAAAAAAACGCTTCTGGACATGAATGAGTGAGCTGTAAATATATGTAAAGCGATACTGCATGCAAAATGCATGGATCAAAGTATCGATATCTCATATTACTATTATGCCCTGGGGAAAATGGTAAGAAATACTATTTTTGCTAGGGCAAATATTAAAATGACATCATGCAAAATACATAGTGAATCTATTTTTTATTACATGACATGGTCTCGATAGCCATAACATCAATGTAGTAAAATCTTGACTTTTATTGTAATGTATGACAATAGAGGAATCACAGAGGTAAATGTAGCTCAAAATCCAAATTGTATACAATTTTCTTTCCTATTAATTTGTAGACATTGGCTTCTAAGGATTCAACATCCCTCTTGAGCCAGCCAGCTGGTCCAGAATCACCACCCATCCAATCAGTAAGTCAGTTTAGTA
This sequence comes from Echinarachnius parma, assembly GCA_037951105.1. NCBI lineage: Eukaryota > Metazoa > Echinodermata > Echinoidea > Clypeasteroida > Echinarachniidae > Echinarachnius > Echinarachnius parma. The sequence goes on along the minus strand of JBAMJV010005272.1, from coordinate 190,836 downwards.
ATACTAGAAGAAATAACAGCACAAACTTCAATTAGATAGTTTGCGTTTAGAAAAAAGAATGAAAACCAAAGGATTTATCTTCCTTATACTTATAGAGAGAAGAAAATATCCAAATATGGGGCTCTGAGGTAAACGAAGGCCCATGGATTTAAATGGTGCCTCAAACAAAGGCATGGTAGATTTGTGTTATATACCTTGTATACAAATTGTCTCTGTTTATCAAAAAGAAAGATATCATAGGACTCGACTTAATCATCTTGCTTGCTATATAATTTATTCATGGCAAGGGCCATGAAACAGTGAAAGTTGGAGCACCATTCATCCTAGCGAATGCACAATTATTGTTATTATATAAACCAAGTCCTCATTATAAATTTTCAGAAAAATTGTGTAAAAAACTCTTCTGGACATGAATGAGTGAGCTGTAAATGCAAAGCAATACTAACAGTGAAAGTTGGAGCAACATTCATCCTAGCCAATGCAAATATATCATTAATATATACAAACTAAGTCAGCATTATAAATTTTTCGGAAAATTGTCTAAAAAACGTCCCCAGTTACGATTATGATACCAATTGCAAATTTGCCACTAGGTCCCACACGTCTGCTGTGTCGACAACCCACTAGATGTGGCATTAAACTTTCCATTGCGTACATTTTCTGCGCGTGAATAAGTAAGCTGTAAATATGCAACGCGATACTATACATGCGGAATGCATGGATGGAAAGTATTCATATCCCATTTTAAAATGACGTCATGTAAAATGCATAGTGAATCTATTTCTGATTTCTTGTCATGCTCTCGTCCAATCACATAGCTAGAACATTCTTATGAGGGATATAATAAACAAATATACCATGCATTGAGAGCCTCTAGTTGAAATTATGGATTCCGAGGTGACAGGAAAAGCACTATTTTCTGAGGTTCGCAGTGGCTCGAAATAGTGCATGATATATTTGTTTTATATCCTTTCGATACTAAATAATTGTTTTTTAAGTCGGTGATTCAGGCCGGTCAAAGTCACAGAATGCCTTCAATGCACAAGTACACACGGCTGTGCACACACTGCATATGCACCCGCGTAAAACTAAAACCGTTAACTGTTGGAATGTCAAATTACTGTCATAACCACGGCCGGACAACGATGGAATATGTGCACCAATTTCTGAATTTTAAAATTCAAATACCGCCATGTAATACATGAAATGCATCTCTAGAATTGTATTTAGAACTTATTGGTATGGATGGGTAAAAGGGGTCCGCTCGCTAGTCATAAGGACCGCTATTCATAAGGATCGCTAGTCAAAAGGACCACTAATCATAAGGACCACTATTGATAATTTGAGAAGAGGGTCTTTATTCATAGGGATCCCTATTCATAATACGTGAAGAGGGTCGCTATTCATAATACAAGAAGAGGACCGCTACTCATAATACGGAATGAGGGTCGCTAGTCATAATACGAGAAGAGGACCGCTAGTCATAATACGAGAAGAGGACCGCTACTCATAATACGGAATGAGGGTTGCTTGTCATAGTATGGAATGAGGGTCGTTTTTTATAATAATTTTATGGAATGAAGGTCGCTAGTCACAATACGAGAAGAGGGTCGCTATTTATAATATGGAATGAGGGTCACTATTCACAATACAAGAAGAGGGTCGTTAACCATAAAAAAATGAATATGCAACAAAATGATAATAAAAAAGGGAAATTTGGATAGGGGACACCCTAATGGCTGTGGCATAGCTAGGGGGGGGGGGGGGGTGGGGGGGGGGAGGGGCCACACACCGCCCCGAATATTTGTCAAAAACATTTATTATGACTAGCGACCCTCATTCCGTATTATGAGTAGCGGTCCTCTTCTCGTATTATGACCAGCGACCCTGTCCTCACATGACTAGCGACCCTCATTCCATATTATGAATAGCGATCCTGTTCTCATATTATGAATAGTGACCCCCAATTCGTATTATGAGTAGCGGTCCTTTTCTCGTATTATGACTAGCAACCCTCTTATCGTATTATGACTAGCGACCCTCATTCCATATTATGTATAGCGACCGTCTTTTCTATTATGAATAGTGGTCATTATGAGTAGTGACCCCCTATATAAACTATCATGTTTATGATTTTGTATTATGAATAGCGGTCCTTATGAGTAATGACCCTCAATGTGAATTATGAATAGCGACCCTCATCTCACATTATGAATAACGGTCCTTATGCCTTTATGAATAGCGACCCCTTTTTTAAATTATGAATAGCGGTCCTTCACGTATAGGAAGTTACACGTTATGAATAGCGGTCCTTATTACTAGCGAGGTTAAAATATTCTCCTATTTCTTCCAATTCCAAAATTACTCTTCGGGAAATCTTGTTGGAGCATCTTTCGCAAGCTAAACAAAGACCACCTGTCGCAGGAAGCTGTCATAACATGAATCTCTATGGACATTTTGTGAAAAAATCAATAGCAATATATATGACGTCATTTTCATGGTATAGTGCACTATACCATGAAAATTACATAGTATAGCATGGGCATTACTATGTTTGGTCACGGTTTGGCCATTATGCCCCCCCCCCCCCCCCCCCCCCGGCCTTATTAGGGTTAAAGGGGACTACCAGGCAAAGAACAACACATAATTATATGTTTTGGTACCGTTTTGTGATGTTAAATAGATACCCAACATTTTGCAAAGGGTTGTGTAATTTATAAACAAAGCAATTGATTTTCACCACTTACGGAACCACTGCTATTTCCTGGTTCCATACGGCCCAACATTTGCGAGTGCGCCGATGCTATTCACGCGTACATCGGCGATTTGTTCGCTCTGCACACATTCGCACACTCTGCACACGTTCGCTCTGCATGGAGTCTTCGCAATTCTGACCGTATGAACGCATGCTTTAGAATGGTGATTGCGTTTTTCAATTATTTTTTCTGGAAACATATTTTTGTGAACTAATTAATGGAATAGAATACTAAAGATGTTACCTTTCATTTATAAGAATATTATTTTTGGGTGGTGGTACCCTTTAATGGTTTTGGTATAGAATTGAAGTTTCAAATGTCATTTTGGGCAATATCTGACACTTAAAGGGTACCACCACCCACAAATAATAATATTTTTATAGAAAGGTAACATCTTTAGTATTCCATTCCTTCAATAAGTTCACAAAAATATGTTTTCAGAAAAAATATATAATTGGAAAACGCATCACCATTCTCAGCAATGTGGTCATGCGGTCTGAATGCGCAGACTATTATGCGAGCAGAGCCAGCGGCGCTCTATGCAGAGTGAACGAATCATCCGGGATTCTATTGACGTACGCGTGAATTGCATTGGCGCACTCGCAAATGCCTGGCCCGTGTGGAACCACGAGATAGCCGTGGTTCCGTAAGTGGTGGAAATTAATTGCTTTGTTTATGAATTACACAACCCTTTGCAAAATGTTGGGCATCTATTTGATATCACAAAACGGTACCAAAACATATAATAATGTGTTGTCCTTTGCCTGGTGGTTCCCTTTAACATGTGCACCTTTAATATACTAATATTGTCAAAATATACAAGTTTGAACGAGGAAAACAAAAATATCTGTCAGTGATTTTCTTTCCTTCTTATAATCAAATATTTCTAGACAATTTACTGTTCGTGCCCCTTCCTCCCTTTTTTAGATCGTTCTTCCTGCCTATTTTTTATTAAGACCTGCCTTTTTGAACAAAATTACAATATGTGACCTTACATCACAAAACGACCGTTATGTCGCCGTGGTAGCTTCTCTTTTATTAGCTAAAATAGTCAAATTTTGTTCCAAATATGAGATTTAGGATTTTGGTATTTTCTGAATAAGCATATATCTTAACCCGTTGAGGACTGATCCCGAAAATATTCGGGCTCGAGTCTATGGAGAATGCGTGTTATACCAAAATCAATTCATCCTCAACGGGTTAATCTACCTCCTGTAAAGTTTTGAGCGTCGGAAATTATGTTTAAATATTAGTTTTTATCTAATAAATGTGATCTTATTACAGCACTTGAATGGACAGTGATATTTTCAGCGGCCCGTTTCTCCCTTATTTTAAAAATGCTTCAGCCATATTCCAAATCTTTGGCATTACTTTTAAAAGGGTGTGCTTAGTCGAAATATAACAAATCATATACCATTTTAAAGGTAATGACTTCTATTTTAATGTAAATTGAAAATCAGCACAATCATTTTTTCCTACTTATTGGTCGTTTTGTGATGTAAGGTCACATATGGTGAAAATCAGTACATTCTTTTGATCTAATAATTCCAATGAAATGTGATAATCTGGATGTAAGTGTATCAACTGTTTATGTCACAGAAAAACAAAATAGAAATGAGAATGTTTTCATTGATATATATTTGAACATAGAAATTTAATATAATTCCTGTGTAATATTTTTCTCCATTTTAATTTCTCTTAATAGGGGTGTTTCAGATGGCCAGCTAGAGAGCCAGAGAGCCGAAGCCAGAAGACGGCGAAGCAGACATATGAGGAGAGTCTGGAGAGGCGTCTGTCTAACCTCTCAGAAGAGTACGCAAATCTCCAACACAGACACCGGTTGTGCAGTCACGAGAGGTTGTCCTCGTGTGTCAGCCAAAGGACATGCACCATTGCGGAAAATAGCCTGCTTAGTGACCGCTATTCGGCACATCAACGCGAGCTTGATGTAATTGATGTCAACATCATTACAGATAAAGATTATTATGGAGATATAGCGGAGTTGGACTTGATTAGGTGCAATGCACAACTATCTTACTATCAATCAAGAGTGTCGGATCAGGATGGAAGTACTGTTTACTTCAAACGGTACCATGAAGTAGCCAACTCTGCAGCCCTTGAATACAAGTTGCTAATGAGAAATAGTGATGTGCCGTTCATACCCAGACCATGTGGAGTGATGTACAATTGGAAATATTTCAAAGGAGAACCAATGCTTGTATACACATATGGTGCTGGGTATGACCGGTGCAGCACATTGTCAAACGAGCGCAAAAGCACTATGATAAGCGAGGAAAACTGGTTTATCATCTGGCTCTCATTAGCAGCTAGTGTCAGAGATCTGCATTTGAATGGGTATATTCACAACCAGATATGCCTATATAATATTCAGATCTCTGAACTGAAGGGCTACAGAGTTGGCCTTCTTGACAATTTTTCACAGGCATGCTGTGTAGAAACAGCACGGGTCTTTACCCAACTGCAAGTAACTGAAGTTAAATCATTGGGTTACTTATATTGTGCTCCAGAAGTATTATCCCGCACAAGTTGCCCAACGAAAGCTAGCGATGTGTATTCCTTTGGGAAGTGCCTACACTACATAGCATGTACACAAAGGATGGTTGTGGCAATGGGGAGAATAAGTGAGAGATGCATGCTGAGCACTCCATCACATAGACCTACCATGGAGCAGGTTTTTAATGACATTGCTTCAGTTGCTGCAGACCAAAGATTCTCTGCAGAGAGAGTTCTCAGTCAAATTATGCATTAATATTTGACATTCTCAATAGGAAACCCAAATCACAATTTGCAGAAACTTTTTGATATTGCCCGTTGTCATATAGACCTTCATGCAATTATTGTCACATTTGAAACGTGTTTTCACAGGAAATTTGGCACAAAGTCATTAATGTTTTTTCTGAATTAATCATAATGGGCATGTCATATACATAAGACTGATTTTTAAATTTGTTGTTTCTATTTATTTTCGGATTTTAACAAAAATGCCAACGTTCGTATCAGGGCTTTTATGAAAATCGAAACGGCGCCCTACGTAGATTGTTGTGTACTGTTTTCTTTTAGGTGTTGAAAACGGGCAAAGATGCGATTTTTGATTCCACAATTGTTTATTTAGCCTGCTTCATAAATTTAAAATGTATGGTTATATTTATTCAATTTTATATATTTGAGGATTAAGGTGAGGGTTTTTTTTGTCAAGTCTTTCAAACGTAACGAAACACAAGGAGAATTCATGCAAGGAGAATTCATACAACATTCCGTAACAATGCTAATTTGTATGGAAAGAAAAGGCAATTTTCATCTAAAAGTTTTCAAAGTCAGTAATGAAGAGTATGAATCTGGTAAAATGTCACACTAGTCTTGGGTCCGTGTTCTTGTGATTATCCCTGAAAAGGATGTTGTATGCCCATAAAAGGTTAACAAAATTGATGAATGGGGAGAAAAGTAAACATCCACTGGTCAGACATTTACGAGAAGAAACAGTTTTGTTACCTGGTCCTTCCGGATAGTAGACAGTAAAGGTTCAACCAATCAGGTGCAAGTTGTAAAATGAGTGACCAGCTTTTAGAATTTAGAAGCTGTTGCAATATGAAGGAGAAACTACTTGTGTGAGTACTACACATAATATAACAAGTTCATCAGAATACTATATTATATAACTTAGTAAAATGAGTCATTGCTTGGTTCTGATCAACAGTCACGTGATTGCAATAACAATTTGTTATATTACACAGCATGGGCCACTACTCACCGCTTGGCTACATGCAAGAGAGATGGTATTATGACAACACAATGACAGTGAGGTTCTATTTTGATGTTCCAATGACTTGTCAACTTGTCACTTTGAAAAGCCACATTTTCTAATCGAGCTCACAGAGACTGAAATTATGACTTCAGGGCCCCGTTGCAGAAAGAGATACAATCGATTGTAAGTTACGATTGATCGTAAGTCAGAAAATGTAAGCGTTTCAACCAATCAGATTTGCGCATCTAGAACACGTGATCAGACTTACGATTAATTGCAACTTACAATCGATTGTATCTCTTTCTGCAACGGGGCCCTTGTCATATAATATAACAGCTGATACATTTGTTGTTGGAATCATGGAATGTTCTTGAGGATTTTAAATGTTATTTCGTGAAGACGATAATTCGTCCCTCCACTAACATCTCGGGACTTCTTCCCTCTTCTTTCCTCGGAGAGGAACATTCTGTGATATTCCCTCCACCACCATACATCTGTATCATATTCAGATCTCGATGAATATAACATAGGTGCTGTAGAAGGCAACCTGATAGTACAGGTCTTGTGATTCCACATGACAAATTGAAATCGGCGTAAATCTGTAAACACCAATGAGAAGTTGCGAATTCACATTCTAATTAATGGCTTTACGTTATGTATATTGATAATGCATAATTTATTTGTACAGTATGTGCTAAATATAAGGGTGGTAGAAAATTATTGCTTTCATTATTACTTTATAAAAATCATGACAAAGTTGTACTTGTGAAAGCAACAAATTTTGTAATGAAAATGTTATTATAAATAAATACTCTTATATTCTTATATTATATGTGACCCGCCATAGGAAACGCATCACTAGCCGATGATACTATTGTGATGGCTGAGTCAGCTGTAGTGTTACAAGCTGCGTTATGTGCAGTTCATCAGTATTGTGAACTTTGGAAATTAACTGTCAATGTTACTAAGACAAAAATTATGGTTTTTTTTTCTCGCGGAAAAGTTCGTAAATTTCCTGCCTTTATGTTTTGTGAGAGTGAAGTGGAAGTAGTTCCTGATTATGTTTATCTTGGGACAAGAGTTAAGTTTTAATGGTTCATTTAATAAAGCTATAGTTAAACGGGTAAATCAGGCAAGGAGAGCATTATATTGTTAAATTGGAAAGGCAAGGAAATTGTGTTTGCCTTTGGATATTCAATGCGAGTTATTTGATCAGCTTGCAGTACCAATTTTATTGTATGGTTGCGAGGTTTGGGGCTTTCAGAGACTTGATTGTGTTGAAATGTTTCATAAGAAATGTCTTAAAAGTTTGCTTTGAGTTATCGTGGTACTGCTAATTGTATGATTTGTGGAGAACTTCGTAGGTCTGATTTGAGAAGTACTGTAGAGTCGCGTATGGTTAGCTACTGGGCTAGAATTGTTCAGGGGAAAAAGTCAAGGTTATCTTACATTGTTTATAAGTTGTTACGTAAGTTGTATGATAAGGGTGATTTTGAGTTGAGGTGGATTAAACATATAAAACATATTTTGGATAGGTGTGGAATGTCAAATGTCTGGACCGTGATGTTCCATTGAATATTGATTGGGTGAAATTGTCTTTGAATTTGAGGTTAGCTGATATGTATAAGCAAAATTGGAATGATGAGGTTAATAGGAATCATTTGTGTATAAAGTATAGGATCTTTAAAAGTGTGGTTGGTTTTGAAAAATATTTAGTGCAGTTGGATGTTAAAGATAGGATAACTTTGTCTAGATTTCGGTGTGGAAACCATAAACTCCCAATAGCAAATGGTCGCTACTTGCCTGAGCAAGAGTTGCAGATTTGCAGCTTGTGTTCCTTACAAGATCAGGGGGATGAATTTCATTATGTCTTAGTGTGCCCTGCATTTCAGAATGATCGGAAGCAGCTAGTTAAAGGTCATTATTTTAAGAGGCCAAATGTATATAAGATGTACCGGTTATTCAATGTCAGAAATATTAAGCAGTTAAAGAATTTATCAAGGTTTTGTAGAATTATTGGCCCGTATTCACAAAGGAGGTTTGTACAAACCCCTGTTCAAACCGCGGTTTACATCTATGGAATGCCAATTGTAAACTGATGGAGAGAGAATGTGTACCATCAACATTGTTAACAAGTAAGGAATTTACATTCTCTCTCCATCAGTTTACAATTGGCATTCCATAGATGTAAACCGCGGTTTGAACCGGGGTTTGTACAAACCTCCTTTGTGAATACGGGCCATTATGTGTAAGTTCTCTTAGTGCCAAATAAGTCATTGTGTGTGCTAGTTAAAAGTTGTGCTACTCATATTGTACATTTTAAAATATTTGTTCTTGAGAGGTGTTCTTGTTGCCAAAGATTTTGTTTGTTTTGTATCATGTTTATACTTAAAGTGATCCGTGTAAAGTGTCAGATATTGCACAAACTGACATTTGAGACTTCAATCCTATATCAATATCATTGTAAAATAGAATTGAAAGATTTGTGAAAGTTTGAAAGAAAACGAACACTGTTTACCTAGTGAAAAAACGAATATTGAGTTCATATTTTATCACCAAATATTGATGGTCTGTTGTAGATTTGTTGCAGTGATAATCATCCGTTTGATCTTGACGATATCCACACCCGTGCACAGCTACAGACGTACGGAATTCATGGAATTTGCGCACGCTAGGCTCAAAGTTCAATTTTGTTGGATAAGAATCGCCAAATTTTTTTTTTTAATGCAAAAAATACGAAAAAAATACATTTTTTGCATAATTAAATAGCTCTAATTAGCATATTATAATTAAAAAAAACATTAAACTATGCAATATTGTAGAGCTTATGGACATCTATCAAGATGCCAAATTTTTAGTCGATCGGAGTTTCGGTTGCCGAGATCTTAGGGGGGCCTTTTTAGCACCCCCCCCCCCCGTTTTTTAAAGGTTCAAAATAGCCCAGTCTTTTTAGGGTTAAATTAATCCTAACATATTTGTGACCAATATCAGTCGCAATTATATACATAAGAGATAGGGGACTGCAAGCTTGCAATTGATTTATACAAGTTTTTAGATCTTTTGCAAGTCAATATAAGACGAGGCCCTGGTCTATTCAGCAATGTGATAGGGACAGACCTACAACAGACAAGTTGTCAGGAAACTCCCATATTCCCAACTAGAGGCATAGCTAAGGACCTAAGTTAATCAGTAAATTATATTTATCTTCTTTTCTAGTCTCACATTTCATTCATTTATATATTCTCTGAAAGGTTATTTGTGTGAATTAGACTTCTGTATTCAAGAAAATCAACATCCTAGTGGCAGAACCAACAATTGCAAAAGGTCTCGTGTGCAAGGTCTTGCTCAATTCCCACCTTGTGGCACATGTTACACAACATATTTTGTCCTATCTAAAGTCATCTGATCAACTTTAATTGTTTAACTTATCATATGCTTGAATTAAAACAATTGGTGATTTCAGGTGGAGTCAATGTTTGTGTATATATATATGACAGACTATTTTTTTAATTATTTGTAGTTGACATATGAATGTTTTGTCAACTTTGATTTCTTAGTAATTATATACCCGAGCTATGTTTGAAGTTTGTAATAATGTTCATATCATTTGTGACTTGCGAATACTATGTATAAGCAAATAAAACAAAAATGAAATGAAATTACAAGAATGATGTGTTATTGTCCACTTTCCAATTATGACGTTTTGACAAAATTAACGAAATCTTAACAGTTTTGGTCAATTTTAGTTCTATTCTAAACTGTAGCAAATGATAGAGCAGCTGATGAGGCAATAAAGAAAATAACTTTACATGGGCACAGTGTTGTAGGTTGAAGCATTCGGGTAGCATTTATTAAACGTTGGCATACAAACCACATTAAACACATGGTGAAATTATTCAGTTAACAATGACATAGCAAAGGAATTATGGAACACTATATACAAAAGGTGGTAATGTCTGAATCAGATGACTCAGCCAGTCCATACTCCAGTATAACATAAATTACTCTGATCCAAAAACTATCATTTGCTCACACCTTCATCAATACAGTTTACAGACTATACTTCTTTACTCTGACCGAGACATTAATTGAAATACATAAAGATCTTATTTTAAAGGACCTATAGCGTCTAATTTAGATGGCCTACTTTTCACAATTCGGTTCTCTATATATATGTAATTTTTCCTGAAGAAAAAGAATTGGGAAGTCATTTCTTATGAAATCAATCAATTTGGGGGTAATTAGTAAATATCTAATTGTCCTGGGAACGCCCCTTTTAAACCGCCAAAATGTGACGTCATCTAAAGTACGGAGTAATGAACTAAATTCTGTAGATGATACGTCATGACGTAAGCCAATGAATTGTCAATCACATGTCAATCACGCTGCCGATTCTGGACCCTAAATGTGGGTGGGGTGTAAACTGGCTGCTAAGTGAGATTTGGCATCAGAAAACTAGTCATAAATCACTACTGTGTTTATTTTCATGGATTTTTTTTCGGCAGACTTAGGTTTCAAGTCATCAACTATGGAATAAGTGCCAAAGTACGTTGTATTCTTTAGGTCCTTTAAATTCTTATCTTTTGGGGATATATCAGATGATAAAACAACGTATCTTTATTTTGTTGTCAGATTTGTCCAACTTGGCATTACATAAGAAATGTTTCAAAATTATTTGTATCCGAAATATAGCCAATAAATGTATAAATTGTTGACTACTTTAAAACCATTGACTTTTGGAATGTATTACAAATCATATGAAAATTAATATGTTTCAAATCAGAATAAGAAGCTCATCTTTAAAGGACCTAAAGAATACAACGTACTTATTATTACTAATTTTTACATAGTTGATGACTTGAAACATACGTCTGGCGAAAAAAAATCAATAAAAATAAACACAGTAGTGATTTATGACTAGTTTTCTGATGCCAAATCTCACTTAGCAGCCAGTTTACACCCCACATTTAGGGTCCGGAATCGGCAGCTTGATCGACGTGTGATTGACAATTCATTGGCTTATGTCATGTTCATTATTCCGTTTTTTTAGATGACGTCACATATTGGCGATTTAAAATCGGCATTCCCAGGACAATAAGATATTTACTAATTACCCCAAAATTTATTGATTTCATGAGAAATGACTGCCAAATTTGTTTTCTTCGGGAAAAATTATTATAGAGAGCCGAATTGTGAAAATAAGGCCATCTAGATGCATGCTGTAGTTCTTTAAGTAATTTATACATTTTATTCAGTTCTACTCCCATCTGTGTTGATTATTAAAACAAAAACAATGTGACCTCTATAGCTGGGATTTTTTTGTTTGTTTTGTTTAAATTACTTAGAATAAGTTTGGGTGGAACATTACAAAACTAGATGATCTTCGACTGCGCACAGTGGAAAATTATGCCTCCGCTAAACTGTAAACTCAATTTTGATAGTAATTCATCAACCAGATCTTGATATATCACAAGCTATTTTGCATCTATGAATTCTGTGACCTTGAACTTTGACCTCGAACTTTGACCTCATGACCTAACAATTGTATGGCTACATTGTCTTAAGATTATTAAGGTACCCAAATTTGGTTGAAGATTTTGCCATTGCAAGCTATTTTTGCATGTAATTATTGATTCCTGTGACTTTGACCTTTGACCTCATGACCCCAACATTGTATGGTTTCATTGACATACATTCATATACTCATTTTTGATTGAAATATCAGTTCTTGAGACTTTGCCATAACAAGCTTTTTTTGCATATTGTGCCCTGCAATATTGACATTTGACCCCCAAAATCTAATCAGATCTTTGTCACCCTAATTGTACACTCATACCAAGTCTGAATTGATCCGTCAACCGGTTCTTGAGTTATTGCGAGAACGAAAATAGGACAGACGGACGAACAACTTGAAGAAAAAAATGCCTCCGGCCACTTCGATGGCCGAGGCATAGCAATAAGAACAAAGCATTTCATGACACATCTTTTAAGTCACAGTGCTGTGCTGAACCCTGAAATAAGACTAAATGCAAGTTGCCCAGTTTTGAATGCATGAGCCATTCAGATTTGAATCAAAACTACTTTGGTACCAGATCATGTGTTTGTGCTAACCCAATAAGCGTGTAGGCTTATTTCAAATCCCAAGGACATCACAGTGACTTATAAACAACAACTAAACTAAAATTAACACATTCATTTCCTGCCTATGATCGTGCCAGATATTGCATTTAACATCCTCTTAATAACATTTATGCAAAATATATCATAATTAATTATAATTAAAGGGTACCCCCACCCAAAAATACTATTATTATAAATGAAAGGTAACATCTTTAGAATTCCATTCCATCAACAAGTTCACAAAAATATGTTTCCAGAAAGAAAAAAAATTATCGGAAAACGCATCACCATTCTAAAGCACGGTCTGAATGTACGAGACTGATTTGTGCAGAGCGAACAAATTGCCTGGGATTCCATTGTCTCCAAACGTACGCGTGAATAGCATTGGCGCACTCGCAAACTAGGAACCAGAAATAGTAGTGGTTCCGTAAGTGGTGGAAATCAATTGCTTTATTTATGAATTACACAAACATTTGCAAAATGTTGTGTATCTATTTGATATCACAAAACGGTACCAAAACATATAATTATGTGTTGTTCTTTGCCTGGTGGTCCCCTTTAAAGGTAACAAAGTCCTGGTAATGAAAGTGACCTATTAAAGGAAATACATAAAACCTATTATGTGTGAATATGACACAGTATTAAGATCTTAAAATAGCAAATTGGCACAAAAAAGGGAAAACTGTCAACCTAGAAAAGTACACAGATATGCGAGACCCAGCTTCAGTGTTCAGGTGTTCATTTTGTTGGTCAGACAATGGGGTAAATTATCTAATTATACAAAATCGCTGCAAACTGTGACGAGAATTTTTACAAAATGTGATATGCATGTACTTTTACTTGGAAACAAAATAAAAATAAAATTTACAAGCTCACAAAAGCATTTTCCTCCCTTCCAGAACAAGGGGAAAAACAAGGGCAACGCAAAGCGTAGAATCCCCTCGCAGGGTACAAATGGCCTATACAGTGTGGCGGCGTGGCCCCCCCCCCCCCCCCCCCCAAAAAAAAAATGGAACAGGCACTTTCCAAAATGTCCAGCGGAACGTGTCCTTTCCAATGAAAAATTATACCAGGACAGTAATTTTGGACGAGCAGTTTTTGTTGTAGGGCGTCTTAAGTGAGACCATGTCAGGTTCCCATTTTTTACATTTTTTACCAAGTCACTGACTGAAAAATCACACATTCTGCTCGTCATAGCATTGGACAACTATACCCATACGCTCCAGACACAGCTGAATGCACACTAAAAATAGCGCATGTAATGCTCGTTCTTCAATGCCATGGCGGGCAGTAAGTGTGATATATCTAGAACTGACTTGGTAAAAATTTACAAAAAAAGGGAACCTGACATGGTGTCACTCACAGCGTCCTAAAACAAAAAAAAATACACAAATTTGACTTATCATTTTTCATTGGAAAAGATACCCTAATGGACATAATCATTTTATTATTTTATTTTGGGAAGTGCTCTATTCTGTTTTTTTCTTTGAGCCACCCTGTATATACGTTACCAGCATTCAAAAATCTATACAAAATCATGTTAAAATTTTGATAATCTTTTCAAGAGCTATGAAGGGTAAGTTGTTTAAATTGTGACCATTTTGTTTGTCTAATCATTCCCTTCCTCATTGTCACTTGATTGCACCACTTTTGTAAGCGGCTGACACTACAGCCTAAAACATATTCCAGTGCCAGGACACCTTTTGTCTAGACAGACATACATAGACGGACACACAACCGAGAAAACATAATACCTGCGGCACGACCTACGGTGGGTTTCTTACCTGAAAGATTCAATAGATGCATTTTGTGATTTTCATTAATTTTAGACAATTGTTTAAAGTATTTTTTCAAGGTTAAAAAGACACATCGTATCCATGGGCCATATTAGATGTATCAGTGGTACAGACTATTCTCAATATGTGTGTAACAAAGGCCATCGAATATAAATATATACTTCAACTTCATGGCTTTACTAAACTATTGACCAAACTCAGCAATACCTTCAAAGTACACAAAGTGTTTCATATTTATTTACTTATTTCTGACATTTGTTACACACATATTGAGAATTGTATGTACCACTGATACATCTTTCATGTGTCCAATCATGGCACTGCGGACACACAAACCAATTCTCCAGTGGAGCACTCATCCCATACTCCTCCCCGCAAACAGTGCAAAACCACTCCTTCTTGGTCTTTCTCCTTGTCCATCTCTTCCTTCTCTTCCTTTTCTTGTCTTCTGTCGTTGCACTTCTGGACCTTTTTGTATGTCCTGTATCATTATTGTAAGAAAGGACAAATTATAAGCAAACATACATCAATAATGGGCGATTCCAGCGTGACAGACACGAAATTGACTCGTGACGTTTTCACAGTTTTGATTGATTTGTAGACAAATAGTTAAACATTCCTCTGAGGTCGTTAAAGTCAGCGTGACACTTTTACCAAGCTTTTCCAATAGCACACTTCATTCAAAATCCCTACTCGCTGGATGATCTTAACCCGTTCACTACGAGTTTCTGAAATCCTTATAGACTTTGTACACAACCCACCCGGTTCCCTTGGTCAAGGGGTTAAAGGTTACTCATGTCTGTGGGTTTATTACTTGGAAGGCAAGGTGTATGCCAGTACTAAGGGATATCCCTTACATTTATTTTAAATACAAAAAAAATACTAAGTATGAGTGTGACAGATGGGACAAGAAAAACATGACAGATGGGACATGTACAATTCCTATGGAAGAATTGGAAAATCTGTAAAATATCCAATGTATGGAACTGTAAAAAAACGTAAAATCCCCCAAAATTACCTAAAATTTGGTTTTGCAGGTTTTTAAAGTTGTTAATGCGACCAACTATTGTGTCAAGCTTTTAAAATGACAGGTTCAGCTAAACATATTATAAAACGATAACAAATCTAGTTGAATTAAGAAATTAGTAGTACAGAGGAGCGTGACAGACGGCACAAGATTAAAACATTGATAGTTGTCTTCACATAACATATATCTTTACAAACATTGAGTAATAGGCCTAAGTTAACAATACGGTTTGACCAAAAACCAGTCATGTTTTTTTCTGCAACAAATTAATCGATTGTTAAAAATGAGACAGACGGAGCGTAAATTAGTTGCACTTTGAGCTCCAGTAAATATCTGAAATACAGATATTTTGGGAAATTTTCTATATTTAGGTGAACTTTCCCTTCTTATTCATTATTTTATCAGCTTTTGAACATGAATCCAGATATAAAATGGATATTTTCAGTTTAAAATTACCCTTATTTTTCACAGATATATGCCTAAATCCAATAAATGTCTAAAAATTTAGATTTTAGGCAAAATATAAAAAAGAAAAAAATGGTTTCATGAGGTTAAAGTCATGTTTTTGTTTGGGGGAAGGGGGGGGGGATTGCCCTCATTCAAATAAAGGCTTAAATTTAACTCCAATGCCATGTTATTGAATTGAAATGACATCTTGAAAGGCAGACTCTCACAATAGATATTTAAGCCATTAACCCTCACAGATAACATTTCAATATCAGGTTTGGTATTGTTCAATGTCAGAATGTCAGTAACATACAACTCTTACTTGAAGTTTGGCCAGCATCATGTCCAGAAGCCAGATCATCTCTCTCCTCGTCTCCTGCTAGTCTCTCCTCTTCTCCTTCTGGTCTCTCCTGGTCTTCTCTCTCGTCTCCTCCGAGTCTCTCCTCTTCTCCTTCTGGTCTCTCCTGGTCTTCTCTCTCGTCTCCTCCGAGTCTCTCCTCTTCTCCTTCTGGTCTCTCCTGGTCTTCTATCTCGTCTCCTCCTAGTCTCTCCTCTTCTCCTTCTGGTCTCTCCTGGTCTTCTCTCGCTTCTCCTGCTAGTCTCTCCTCTTCTCCTTCTGGTCTCTCCTGGTCTTCTCCAGGGATCTCCTCCTCACAGTCCTGACCCCCTTCCTCATCTCTGTCTAGCTCTTCATCTATATGTAGCAATTTAAACAAACAAAGATATTCAATTTAGTTAAACAGTTTTCACATTCGGAAATCCTGTAGTCAACTATACTTAGCTCATCTTCAACAAAGTATAATCAACAGCCACTAAGGCCAAAGTGAAGTGACATTTGACCTTGGTGCCTGATCCTCTAACTCTAGAGTGCACAATTATACATGTACAATGTCATGTAAGAAAATTGAAAAATTGTGTCTCAACATGTATGTTTATGCTGATTGTTGTAATACAAATTGACCCATGAGACCAGTTTAGGAGGAACAACTGATATGTTAAACAAGCAAATCAAAATTTGTAAATCTTTATTTATTTTTATCATAACATCATATTCATGAAGTGCAAGCATATTAGAGCAAGAGATAAGAGCATGATGTCATCAAATCTATTCTTAGAATTTTCCAATTTGAACTTCATTTCTGAAAGAACATAAAAAACAATGTCCAAATACCAAAAATCAATTTAATATGTTAAAGGGATAGTTGAGTTTTGGTATAGAGGGCGCTACACACAAAAAAAAAAACTGTGTCAAATTTGAAAGAATATACAATTTTAATGACAGAATAAACTTTATTTGATCTAAATTGGTTCAGAAATGGCTGAAAAGTATCCATAAATATAATCGTTTGTAATAAATGCACAATATTTTATTTCAAATGGCTGAAACCGCGATGAGTGTTTAGAAAGTGCCCTCTTGAGTTTTAATGGCTCTTTTTGAATGATAGCAGGCTTTTTACTTAGTCAATTGTAATTTTTGTATTCTTTTCGAGCATGGTGGAGTTATAACTATTAGTTTGTAATGTAATGTAATGGTGCAGGTTTTTCTTACTGAAATTCAGTTTGACCAAAAGAAAACTGTACTCTCTTTACCAGAACTCGACTATCGGCTGAGATATGCCCATCTGAATAAATTTTACTTCAATCACGGTTAGAGTGCTCTGGTTGCAAATCTCTGTAACACTGAGTGCCTATTGCCAAAGAAATTAATTTGGATGGGCATATCTCAGCCAGTACTTACCATATTCATTTGATTTTGGTATATGGACATATTTTGTATGTTCTTTCGGAAAACTAAGTTCAAATTTGAAAATTCTTACATTTTGACGTCACACTTAACCACTCAATTGGGATATAAACCACCAAACAAAATCAAATACAGTTTTACCATAATCTCACTTAGAAGCAAATCCTGTCATTTTAATAACACATTTTACTACAACATTTAGATACCTAAAAGTAATGCTTATTTATCTGAACCGAACACAAAAAGTAACTACCCCCCAATTGCGCATAATTTTATAACCAAGAATCATTTCAAGATTTCATCTTGTAGTTAGGTAAACAATATGTAAAAATAAGAGGATAACCATTCATACATGGTCGAGTAAGCACACATTAAAGAAACGATAATCTAAATTTGCAAAAGTAATATTATCATTGCAGTTTACTGAGTTTCAAAATGCAGTTTAAAAAAGTAATACTGCATTTAACCGCATGTGCCATTACAAAATCAAACAGCATTGTTTCATAAACCACAATCATGCATTCAGTCATATGTGCTGTTTCACAACAATGTACAGGCAGGCACAATGTCGTGTGACTTGGATCATTTTTTGCTCATTCAGCCATGCAGTGATGAATATCTCTGATTTCCCCCAAAAATGTACCAAAATTGTGGTAAGATGACATCATGATACAATTAATGGTTATGAAATTATGAGCAGTTCTTTAGGGTGTAGTTACTTTTGTGTTTGGTTTAGTTATGATAAGTTAATTAACGCTTAAATCCCCCCTCCCCCCATTTTGTAATTTTATATTCTAGGCTAGCTGTCTGTTTGTTTGTTGTTGTTTTTTAATGGGGGAGTTTTTTAACATCCAGTTAATTCCCTGCTTACCCTTCCTCATAACGCAATCAAATGTCCGCATCATTGAGTCTTTGGAGATTCTTGTAAACATTGCTCCCTTTCCTGGGGTGGCAAATAATGAGCTGCGCTTTCTTTTTGGAGCATCAGCAAAGTACAAAACAACTATATGATAGTTGTGGCTTGCCCACAATTGATGGGCCTGAAAATCAGAAAGAAGAAAAAAAGAAGGATTATTTACTCACAATATCAATGAGGAATTAGTGTATTCAACAGCAATTGAGCCTAGAGGTTGGTTGACATTTATAGGTTAATGACATTACACAACTTACAAAGGTGGGTAATTGGTGGTTACCACTTTAAATACAACAAAAAAGCACTTAAGTGGGCTTACTTTGCAGGTAAATTGTGTGTTTATATTGTTATATTGTTCACACTTCCCTTCCTATGGAACACAATAGATCTGATAAGAGAGTGTTGTGGGACTTATACTGAAGATTAGGCAGCACAAAAGAAGAAAGACCCTGCCTGGATGTGCTAACATGCTTGGGGCTCTGCATAGCTCAACAATTTTAGAAGTCAGTTGTATAATAATCATTAAAACATCACATTTGTCTTTAATTTAAGAAGTTAATATATGCAAACAAAATTCCCCTTTAAAGGGATCTAGTAACTTTGTTGACATGTGCAAAAAGTGATGAATAATGTATATTATTGTTATCTCATATGTCCACAGGGTATTGTGTGAAAATTTCTAGTCAAATGGACATTGCATGGCCAAGTAATGAGCGAAAATGCAAAGTGATATTTAATAACTCACTGCACTCACTACACAGAAGAAAAACTCGCCCGGAGTTTTTCTTGTCTGAATACTTTGATCGTACATATCTTTTTAACAAAAGGGAAATTTGAAAAACCGAAACTTGTCCCATGATTTTATTGTTAATACAAATAAAACAAGGGTATGAGGGAACCGCTAGAATAAAAATTTTATTTTGAGAATTTGGACAATGTTACTAAGTCCCTTTAATATGACATTATACGATTGCAAGTCTACAAACACATACATAAGGGATACATGTAGTTGAGTTCTGGTAGAGAGAGTAGAGTTTTAGTCAACTGAATTTTAGTAGCCAAAACCTGCACCATTACATTACAAACTAATAATAATAACTCCACCATGCTGAAAAGGAATCAAAACATTACTAACGACTAGGTAAAAAGCTTGTAATCATTCAAAAAGAGCTGTTTAAACTAAAAAGGGCAATTTCATAAAAAGCATTTGTTTAAACCATTTAAATAAAATATTGTGCATGTGATGTTTTGTTGAAATAGTGATTAAATAGAGAGATAATCAACAACTATCTAAAAACCTCTTTTGAATCTTTTTGAAATTAAGCATTTTAAAACGAATTTGAATGGCTGGTGCAACAATTATTGAATACTTGTGGGGCCCCATATTTATGTTTATATTTCAGCCATTTCTGAACCGATTTTGATCAAATAAAATTTATTTTGCCATTAAAGTTGTATGTTCTTTCAAATTTGACACTATGTTTTTCATTATCTCACAAAAAAGTATTTTGGGTAGCGCCCTCTCTACATTATTTTGGGTAGCGCCCTCTTTACCAAAGCTCAACTATTCCTTTAATAATGTTATGGTCAACGCAATACATGTACATGTGCATACCAATAAAGTAAATAGTTATGAACAAATTTCATTCAACTTTTAACCCATTCAGGACTGCTCATGGCCCATCTTGCTGGGGTCTATGAAGAATGCATGTTTTTTTTTCAAAACCAGACTTACTTCAATCAGTTAACTAGATTTCTACATTTCAATTCAATTTCAAGTAAATAACGACAAATAATTGATAATATTGATCACCAAATGAATAAAAGCAGTAAGGTACATGTAATAACCCTTATTTTTAACATGTACACTCCTAGATGTTGAGAAAAACCTTCATCAATCTTAGATTAAGAATTTGAAATGAAGAATAATTTGTTTTCTTACAACTTTCTCTTAAAAAGCTCTTCTCTTCACTTTGCCATGTAGAACTGTAAAAGTCTTGATTAGGGCTGTAATTGACCTTGATGATCGGATCGGCAAATTTTTTTCGATCATCGAAATCGGATCGGAGATTGGATCAAATGATCGGCTAAAAAAAAAATTAAAAAAAAAAAATGAATACAAAAATAGTGTTTTTTTTCTTTGGAAAATGATCCCCAAAAACATATTTGGGGAATATAAATGAAAACCAAAGCAACCATATGAATAAGCCCAAGGTAATCTTGTATGGGTATGCTTTCATTTCAAACTGATTACCTCTTCTTTTTACAAAATTACTAGCGGCGATTCTGAGCTTAGTCTCATGTGATTAATTTGGCGTAACCTTTCAGAATCGCAGCGAGTAATATTTTTGTAAAGGAGAGGTAATTAATTTGAAATAAAAGCATACCCATACAAGATTACCTTGGGCTTATTCATATGGATATATGTTGCTTTGGTATTCATTTATTTTCCAAAAATATGTTTTTTGGGATCATTTTGCAAAGAAATTATTTTTTTTTTTTTTTTTCCCATCTTCCGATTTTTTTGCATGATCGGAAATCGGCAAAAACGATCCGATCAACCATGATCGGATCGAGATGCCGATCCGATGATCGGTTACAGCGTAAGTCTTGATGTCCATACAATTATATTTTTTCAGAGGAAAAATCAAGCTACGTATGTAGAAAGAATCAATGAGGTGGGGGGGGGGGATTATTATGAATATAGTTCTGCCTATTATTGACCAATTGTGTGGAATAAAGCTGCACTGCATTGGATGCAGTTCTGATAATACTTACTCTTTTTTCCAGAAGATTTTTGATCTCGGTTGAGCTGCTCTTGCTTGGGAAGTCCTCCTTCACCACCTTCTTGGACTTACGGAGGTTTTTTCCGCAACCTTTGCATTTTCTGGTTGCATTTGGGTTCTTCTCCTGGCAGGAAGAACAGACCTTTTCTGCTTTTGGAGGAGGCATCTAAGAAATATCAGTGAAAATGACTCTACATATAAAAGTCTGTACTGGAGAGGATTTCGTGTATATAATTTCTAGGGAGTGAAAGTATCTTAAAAATGAGCATATTTAATGTTAACTCAAGTGAACGCTACCGCGGTAGCGGTAGCGTTCACTTGAGTTAATTTAATGTCTGCATGTGTTTTCATTTTCATAATGATAACTTGATAAGAAGACATTTAAGCACAAATGTTTACTGTATTTGAGCTTGTGTTACCATCAGAGGATTCTCTAGAGGACAAATACCCCCAGAAAGGTTGCCCCTATGACAAGTACTCACCTGACTATAACCCCCCCCCCCCCCCCCCCCCCCAACCCTGAAAAATTTGCTTTTTATGAAAACCAATTATCAGGGTGCACCAGGCCTGGGGTGGACCTTTCCTATGCTATAATTAACAGGTTTTTTCTGGGGGGGGGGGGGGGGAGGGGGAAATGGTCCTTGACAGTAATTTTCAGGGGATAATTGTCCTTTTTTTGGGGGGGGGGGGGGGGGGAGTAATTTTCTATTACAATGTATGAAGTAGGATAAACTCTATTCTAGGGTTGCATTGGCCTTTAACGTAAATGATACAAGTAGAAGATTTTTAAATTAAGTTCAGCTAAATATTGAACAAATTAGTTACATTTTTTTACATTAGTATCTTTTTATTCAATACAAAATTACGTCGGCAATTGTTGTAATAAATTTTTTTTTTTTCATCATGTTCTATTTAGCCACCGACTTTCAAAATTACTAGTTGAAAAATATATGGCTTGGAAGAGTAAATCACATAAATCAATGTCTGAAAGATTAAAAAACAAATAGAGATCAGCAAACTTACTTTTAGATTAAACTGACCCTCTTAAAAAAATTGGCCCAAATCAACTTGAGCCTGTTGCTATATTATTGGCCAGAGGTAGTAATTGTTTCCTTTTATTATCTAGTCAATCCCTCAAGTTCTGCTTGCATGGGAATTGGGACAAAGGGCTGCTTGCCTTTTTAATAATAGTTTAACCGGTCACCAATAATATATCCTGGATGATATAGGACACAATTTGGCGGATGACTGACTATATTCTACGAGTATGTTTTAGTCATGACTTGAATTTAAATTAAATGTCCTGATGCATTATATCAAGCCTCCACACTAACTTTTTTCTGAGTGGCTAATTAGGGCAAGTAAAATCATAACTTTTAAAATTGCATGTGCCGAGGCGTCTACAAGAGATTTATAACCTAAGGAATTACATTAATTATTCTCTAATACTTGAGTACTTGACCAATCAATCAGTCGCCCGATCAGACAACAAAATTAGGGTATCGATGTTTTACTATAGCCCGACTAGTCCCGACACCAATATTTACTTGTCCCGGGCAATAAGGCAATTGCTAGTGTATACATGTAGCAGAAATCGAGCTGATTAACTAGATAATGAAAGGAAACAATTTGAATATCTCCGGTGGCAAACAGAAACATTTAATGGGTTTACTTTAAACAAATAAACACAGGTGCAAACAATTAGTAGTTTAAATGGTTACTGAATAGCTGGTACTATATTACTCAGTAACTTGAGTAAGCCTCTCGAGTCTTGACTTGAGCCTTGAGCTTGAGGGAAGTTGCCGGGATGGACTTACTATACTGACTTCTGGTACTCTAGTCTAGTAGTTTTTAGCCTAGAGTTAGAGTCTTTATAGACTCATAATTAATACTACTCATTATCATATTGACTGATTGATAACTGATAAGTATTGTATTTCAGAACACATGTTGATAACTTTGCTTTGCGTGCAATGAATTTAACGCATCAAATTGCAGGATTGTTCGTACCAATTCAACTTCAAGACTAACTTCACTAAGTCCAAGACAAACTTCTAATAATAAACCATTGAAAGCTTTCGCGTCAAGTGGTGTTTAAATGGTATTCATGCATTCTCATCCCCAGCCAAGTGATACATCATAACACTGCATTGTCCCTGAATTGAAACTGACAATGTACTGACACTCAGTACAGGATAATGGTTCATATTGTACTACACTGTAAACAGACCAGTGACGTGAAAGTGTGACACCGACACTGCACTGTCAGTGACACTGCATTCTGCACGACATTCACTACTACTAAGTAGTAGTTTTAAGAGTTAAGAAGAAAAAAATGGAATTATTCTACACTTACCTCAACTCAGGCTGAATAATGTAGACAGTATTATCTTGACTTTAAGATGAACACAAATCCAAACTAAAGTATAATTCTTCTCCTTTACTGCTTTTTCTTATGGGTATACAGGCTACAGCTGATTCAAAAATGAGCTTGCTGGGCTAGCTTAGCTAGCTAGCTAGCTAGCTGCATACAAAAACACGTGGAACAGATCATCGGTACGCGCAACGTAAACAGTTTGTGCCTGCCCATATGCTGCCCGCGCCGGGGGGCGAACACCGCGTCACGATCACGTCGGGGGGGGGGGAGGGGGGGGGGCGGTGAACCTCCCAGTCTCCACCCCCCCCCCCCCCCCCCCTCCATCCCCCCATCAGGAGAGCATTAGATGATTACAGTGTACGTTTCTAAACAAACATAAATGTATGATGAAGTGAATGTGTGTGTGTGTGTGTGTGTGTGTGTGTGTGTGTGTGTGTGTGTGTGTGTGTGTGTGTGTGTGTGCGTGTGTGTGTGCGCGTGTGTGTGTGTGTGTGTGTGTGTGTGTGTGTAGTGTGTGTAGTGTGTAGTGTATTTGCGTGTGCGTGTGCGTGTGCGTGCATGTGCGTGTGCGTGTCGGTGTGCGTATGTACGTGTGTGTGTGTGTGTGTGTGTGTGTGTGTGTGTGTGTGTGTGTGTGTGTGTGTGTGTGTGTGTGCGTGTGCGTACATGCGTGTGTGCGTGTGTGTGTGTGTGTATTACAAAATAGCTGAAGCTAGCCCCTAGATTATACTACGAACAAAAGATACACACAGCCGCCGCAAGATGGCGACATTTAATATAGCCGACTATTTCAGGCAATATGTCTAATATAAGAGGGTTTGTACATTAGGCAATATCCTTAATATAGTAGGGAGGCCAGGTTGAAATATGAACATTTTGTGGAGCGAACTACTTCCACAGTTTTTGAGCAATTTTTATGAAACTTGACACACTGAATGTTCTTGAGGTAAGGGTGTGCAAGACAGATTGTTCGTGAATATTAGATAAAGCGTTGCCATGGTAACCACAATTTACACCCAAATTATGAAAATCATGTGCAAATTGTGGTTACCATGGCAACAAATATTCACCAAACATCTGTCTTGCACACCCTTACCTCAAAAACATTCAGTGTGTCAAGATTCATAAAAATTGCTCAAAAACTGTAAAAGTAGTTCGCTCCATATGATTTTCATATTGTTGGTGCAAAATTGTGGTTACCATGGCAACGCCTTATCTAACATTCACATCAAATGTGTATTGCACACCCTTACACCAAGAACATAAATTGTACTAAGTTTCATCAAAAGTGTTCAAAAACTGTAAAAGTAGTTCGCTCCACAAGATTTTCATATTTTTGGTGCAAAATTGTGGTTACCATGGCAACGCCTTATCTAACATTCACGACAAATGTGTATTGCACACCCTTACATCAAGAACATAAAGTGTACCAAGTTTCATCAAAATTGCTCAAAAACTGTAAAAGTAGTTCGCTCCACAAGATTTTCATATTTTGGGGGCAAAATTGTGGTTACCATGGCAACGCCTTATCTAACCGCCCTGAAAGAAAGAAAAAAAGTAGTTCGCTCCACAAACTTTTTGCAACGGACCGACCGACCGACCGACCGCCCGACCGACTGACCGACCGCCCACACGCTGATTCGTATGTACCCCCATTTTCAAACTTCGTTAAGAAACGAAATGCGCATGCGCTAATTGGCTGCATGTATATAACGCGTTTCGCAAAGAAACGGAGGTGGCACTTGACGCGTTTTGCAAAAAAACTCAATTTTGAACTCTTCATAACGGAAGTTATAAATCTTTTTTTTTAAAACTGATTTCAGATTCAAATGGAGCTATCCAACAGCTTTAGTGTAGTAAGAGTAACTCAGAAATGTTGGATTTGTCACTTATTGCGTTTTGTGATGAAACTCTTCTCATCTTAAACATGTTAAAAGATCGAACTATATCTAATATTTCATTTTTATTAACTGGAATAGAAAATAATGAATTCTCATGACCATCAAATAAAAAATCCCTAAAGTTATCATTTGAATGTATTGTTGAGGCTAAATATTAACAAGGAAATTATTAAAAGCAGTAGCAATTGAATGCGAGTCAGTAATTTAATTACCACTTTCAACTATTACATCAGAGCATGCTTTCTATTTACTTTTTAAGAGATCATTAATAGTTTGCCATAATACATTTACATTCCCTTGATTAGATTCTATTTTATTTGAATAATACCGTTTATGTGATACACGAATTAAAGTAGTTAATCTATTTCTAGAATGCTTATATCTATCTTTATTCTGACTAGTTGGTCTACGCAATGATATTTTATACAAACGATTGCAAGTACAAATTTATGGGGTGGGCCCGCTAGTCATAAGGACCGCTAGTCATAAGGACCGCTATTCATAACGTGTAACTTCCTATACCATGGTTATCAGGAAATATGAATAATTGTTCAAACGGCTTGCCATTTGTGCGATCCCGCCCGACATGCGATCGAGACCGATCTGGGCGGTGCTCACTGTGCGAATCTGCTTGCGAGTTTGCCCGATCGAAGCCGGAGGTTGCCAGATTTGTCAACATGTCCAAAACCTGGCGACCGCGGCAACCGACACCACCCTTGCGGACGCGAGTTACAGCGATCTGGTGCGGCCATTGGTTCCCACTTTGCGAGATAACCACAGATCTCAGGGGATCGCTCCTATTCGGGCAAGATCGCTAGGCGCAGATCGCAAAGTGGGCACTGGGTTTATTAAAAAAACTCGCAAAGCGCATTATGATGTCAAGACAAGCAAGAGCGAACAATAACCTGGCTGTAATCCTGAATCATGCACGCATGCGTGGAAATAGGGACAATAGGAAGTCGCCGTGAGATCGCATAGTGGGCACCGAAAAGATCGCGTACGCAATGAGATCGGGCTGACTCGCGGCGAACTGGTGCGATTCACACCGAACCGAGATCGCTAGCAACTCGGGCTAGATCGTAAGCGCAGATCGCCTAGTGGGCACTAGGCTTAAGTGGGCACCTGGCTTTAGATGCACTGACCATATAATCCTTATCGCAATTTACTACTTATTTGTTTTGTGTCGAAAAGGTGTAGGGCGGCAAACGTTTACATGACACACGTAGGGGGGGGGGGGGGGGGTGGCAAGAACGTTGAAAGTACATACATGTAGGCCTACATTGAAAGCTGTGATTATCTGCATTTAAGATATTCTTAATTACAAATTGTCCTCTCATGTTCTTTTCTTTGAGTCGATTCATCGATTCGGGGACAGGGGCTTCAATTGTGAGGGTGGGACCCCCTGTATATCAAACACAGTCCCATACAAATAGCAACACAGTGGTTGTCTATTTTAGGCGTCACTTTCATGAGATGACACCTTCATTGTAAGTTCTCATGAATATTCATCACCATTATTTGCATTCCTGATTAACGTCTCCCTTTTGTATTCATAGAGAGCGCTCTTTAAAAGCAAGATACATATAGGTGCTTTACGACGGTGTTCTATGGTACCCATATTCCCGTGTCCGGACTACTACCCCCTGGACAACCACCCCCCGGATGATTACCCCCCGGACAACTACCCCCCTAGGACAATTACCCCCCGGACAACTACCCCCCCAAGACAATTACCCCTTGGACAACTACCCCCCGGACAATTACCCCCGGACAACTACCCCCCGGAATATTACCCCCGGACAACTACCCCCGGACATCTACCCCCCGGACAACTACCCCCCGGACAACTACCCCCCCGGACAATTACCCCCCGGACAATTACCCCCCGGACAACTACCCCCCGGACGATTACCCCCCATACAATTACCCCCCGGACAACTACCCCCCGGATTATTACCCCCCAAGACAACTACCTCCCGGATAATTACCCCCAGGACGATTACCCCCTGGACAATTACCCCCTGGACAATTAAACTCCAAGAGAATTATCCTCAAGACAATTAGCCCAAGACATCTTACCTTAAGACAATTAGCCCAAGGCATCTTACCTTAAGACCAGTGGCGTAGCGAGGGTCAACGGATGGGGGGGGGGGGGGGCACAACTGGTAGTGGAGCGATTTGGTGCATATCCTTGACAGTAATATTATATGATACGTAGTTCAAGCTATGGAATCAAACATACATAATGTATGCATATTAAAAAGTGGGAGTGACAATCACCTCCACTTTCAAATGTATGGGGGGAGGCATGCCCCCCCCCCCCCTCCCCGTCACCCGGGTGCATTCAATGTTGCCATTGTGTTGGTTACAGTCCGTTATTCCGAAGGTTCGTTATTCCGAAGGTTCAGTTATTCCGAAGGTTCGTTATTCCGAAGGTTCGTTATTCAGAAGGTTCATTAGTCAGAAAATAAAATAGGGTTCGTTAATCCGAAAATTAAATCTGGTTTGTTATAATACTATAATTTGTGTTTTGTTTATTTAATTTACAGCCTGCATTAAGCATACCCCTTCCCCTTTCCCTCCCTTGGCCAGACCAATCAAACATTTAAGTTTATTTTATCTCTTTATATGAAATTATAGCATTATAACAAACCCAAATTCATTTTCGGATTAACGAACCCGATTTCATTTTAGGAATAGCGAACCTTCGGAATAACGAACCCGATTTTATTTTCGGACTAACGAACCTTCGAATAACGAACCTGATTTCATTTAGGAATAGCGAACCTTCGGAATAACGAACCCTCGGAATAACGAACCTTTGGAATAATGCAACAAATGTTCGGATTAACGAACCCTATTTCATTTTAAAATTAACGAACCCTCAGGTATACGAAATTTGCGTGTTCGGAATAACAAACCTTTGGAATAAAAAACCTTCGGAATAACGAAGCGCACCCATAAATATAACTCATTCCTGGTAATCGCGCGAACGCGCGGTATGCGGTTGCGGTTACCGTTAACTAGGTCGTGGGAAACTGTGAATCGAACATGATAATATCAATTTGATTTTGCAAACACAATAAACGCTTATTGAAACGAATGAAAAGCTTCGTTGTGATACGCCTAGGTCACAAATGCACCGGATGCCGCACAATGTTTTTACCAAATGTTTTACCTACATTTCGGATTGCGATATCGCAGTATGTCTGCAGTATATTCGTGTATTGGCAGTCCGTCCGTAGCAATGGGTGTGCGTTGGGTGCGTACACCCCCCCCCCCCACCCCCCCCCCCCCCCCCCCCCCCCCCCCCCCCCCCCCCCCCCCCCCCCCCCCCCCCCCCCCCCCCCCCCCCCCCCCCCCCCCTCATTCAGAAAGGTCCACTTTTTATTGTTCTCGGTCTCGGGCAGCGATCGGCCCCATTTGACGACCCCAACTCCCTGCTTACAAAACTAAAACAAGTGGTCTAAATCAGCGACGGACCCCCCCCCCCCCACCCCCACTCCCCCCCCCCCCCCCACACACACACACACGACCTAAACCAGTTGTCTTTGGTCCCGTTTTTGAACTATACGCACCCCCAAAGCCCAACTCACCGCCTTGAAAAATCCAGGCTACCGGCCTGGAGCTATCACATATTTTGTCTTGGGGTGGTTGTCTTGGGGTGGTTGTCTTGGGGGGAATTGTCATTGGGGGGAGGGGGGGTGGGGGGTGATTGTCTTGGGGGGATATTCCAGGGGGGTAGTTTTCCGGGGGGTTATAGACCGGGGTGATTGTCTGTGGGGTAATCGTCCGGGGGGTAGTTGTCTTGGGGGGTAATATTCCGGGGGGTAGTTGTCCGGGGGGTAATTGTCCGGGGGATAATCGTCCGGGGGGTAGTTGTCCGGGGGGTAATTGTCCGGGGGGTAGTTTTCTTGGGGGGTAATTTCCCGTGGGTAGTTGTCCGGGGGGTAATTGTCCGGGGGGTAGTGTCTTGCGGGGGGTGTTGTCTTGGGGGGTAATTGTCTTGAGGGGAGGGGGGGGGCGGTGATTGTCTTGGGGGGATATTCCAGGGGGGGTAGTTGGTCCGGGGGGGGTTATAGACCGGGGGTGATTGTCTGGGGGGTAATCGTCGGGGGGTAGTTGTCCTTGGGGGGTTAATATTCCGGGGGTAGTTGTCCGGGGGGGTAATTGTCCGGGGGGTAATCGTCCGGGGGGTAGTTGTCCGGGGGGGTAATAGTCCGGGGGGTAGTTGTCTTGGGGGGTAATATCCCGTGGGGTAGTTGTCCGGGGGGTTAATTGTCCGGGGGGTAGTTGTCTTGGGGGGTGTTGTACTTTGGGGGGAATTGTCTTGAGGGGTAATTGTCTTGGGGGGTAATTGTCTAGGGGGGTAATTGTCTTGGGGGGTAGTTGTCTTGGGGGGTAATTGTCTTGGGGGTAATTGTCCTAGGGGGGTAATTGTCCGGGTGGTAGTTGTCCGGGGGGTAGTAGTCCTAGAACCCCATATTCCGTTTGCAACTAAACAAACGGCGCGAGTTTTATTGTCAGCGCGAGTTTTATTGTCGGCGCGAGTCGGAGCATCTTCCCGAGACGGCCCCCCTCGAGCTAGTGTACGTCAACAGGACGCATCTCCCCATGACGGCTGCCATCAAGCTGGTTACTGTCGAGAAGGATCCCTTCGTGACGTTTACGCCCAGGACATGCGCGACGGCTCCCATCCTATTTATTTGTACTCATTGTATAGGTTTTCCCATTCATTTTAACACTTTTGTCATTCAATTTCATTTATTTGTCATTCAAATTCGTCCCGAGAAACCAACAGACCGTAAATCCCAACTTCAATTTCGTCAACGATCAATCTAATTCGTCATTTGTCAATCAATTTCAAACAATTCGCATTCAAAATCGTCAATTGGCATTGGAATGCGTCTCCGCCGCTGAGCGAGTGGTCTTTGCTCAACCAATTTTGTGATTTTGTCATTCAAATTCGTCGCATGGTATAGCCTTATATGCATGTCTGTGTCATGACTATGTATATGGTATAGGTGGTTAGATGGGTATGTATGTGTGTGTACTGTGTATGTGTGTGTGCGTGTGTGCATGTGTACATAATATTTAATATTGTTTGATATTATTTATATGTATGTCTTGAAAAAGAATTTAATGCAATTTGTTGTAAACGTGCTTGTGTGCGTGTTGGGGCGTATGTGTGCAAATGTTTGTGTGTTTGTGAGTGTGTGCGTTTGTTTTGTGCGTGTGAGTTTGTATTGAGTTTATACATGTGTATGTTACCCCCTAAATGATTAATGTTACAATTTACAATTACATCAAGACAATATAAAACAGAACATTACAGTGTAAATAGATAGGACGAATTTGAATAGAGTTTTAATGAAATTGATTGCCAATTGACGAAATTGCTTTTGCTTTCATGTGTTCAGCAACTGTGACCGACGAATTAGATTTGCAATCGACGAAAATGTGTGACTAATGACTAAATTGTGTGGTCTTTCTGATAAATTGATCGACGAAAGACGAAATTGAAGTTAGGATTTCCGCTCTGGTGGTTCCTCGGGACGAATTTTAATGACAAGTTAATGAAATTTAATGACAAAAGTATTAAAATGAATGGCAAAACTTATAATATAATTATTATTACCATATATATATTGTTATAATACTAATGCTTCTATCATTATAATTGTAATACCTACTTTTTTGTTGTTTTGTGTTTCTAGTTTTACTTTTTCTACATTAAGTTTTTTTACTGTTACCAATTTAATTGGTTTAAATATTGTACATACTGTGTAAATAATGTATATAGTTATCGATATTTTGATATTGACTGTTTCTTTTTTCTCCAATACCCATCCTTGGGTGACATGAGAAAAATTTTAATTTAATTTAATTTCATTTCATTTCATTTCATTTCATTTCATTTCATTGTCCACTGAGTGCGCGTTATCTAGTCTTACGCGCTACTAATTGTGCAAATATTGTTGCATGTATTATCCAATAGCTAAGAGAGGGTAGAGGCAGTCTTATATTTTGGGAGTGCGCGTTGATCCTAAGTGCGGTTACCAAAAGTACATAAACCTGATTATAAATTATGGTTTAATGAGACATGTAAACAATTAAAGTTAACATTTTTGAAACTTAAGAAAAATTGCAAACGTTCAAAAGGTAGTCTAGATGATGAGGAAAAGTTTGAGAGCGTGAAGTTATTGTATAGGAAAACATTAAAGCCCGAACGCAATATGTATCTTAAGGATTTACATAAGAAGCTTCGTGCTCTAAAATCAAAAGATCCGAAAGAATATTGGAAAATATTAAATTTAAAAGTAAAAGATAAAAAGGAAAAAATTACAATTGGTATTTCAGCATTTGAATCCCATTTTAGGGATTTGAATAAAAAAGATACATTACATGAATATGATGAAAAGGAAGATTTTTCTTTTGATCGATATGCTTTAGTGTCAAACGACAATTATGATTTTAATAAACCGATTTGTGACGAAGAAGTCGTTTGTCAGATTAAAAAGTAAAAAAATAATAAAGCGTGTGGCATAGACTTAATATTAAATGAATGTTTAAAGAATAGTAATGAATCTCTAATTAGAGTAATCACTAAATTGTTTAATATAATTTTGGACACTGGAATTATACCAACTGATTGGACTATAGGTTTAATTTGCCCAATTTATAAAAAGAAAGGGTCGCCGAACGACCCTGACAATTATCGTGGAATTACACTTTTAAGCTGTATTGGGAAATTGTTTACATCAATAATAAATAATAGATTAAGTACATTTTTGAATGAGAACTATTTAATCGGTGAGGAACAAACAGGTTTTAGAGAGGGATATTCGACTGTAGATCACGTATTTGTATTTCATTCGATCCTAGATTTGTATTTATCTCACAGAAAAAGAATATACTGTGCCTTTATAGATTACAAAAAGGCATTCGATTCGATAGATCGAACATTACTTTGGTGTAAACTTTTACAGCAAAACATTCGAGGAAAACTATTTAAAGTCATTCATAATATGTATGCAAATTTGAAATCATGTGTTGTGAAAGATTCTCAAAGATCTGATTACTTTAGTTGCAACATTGGCGTTAGACAAGGGGAGAATTTATCCCCCTTACTTTTTGCATTGTACATAAATGATTTTGAATTATTTATTAAAGATAGATATCCCGGTATTGATTTGTTGCCCAAAAAACTTAAAAGTGCAATGTCCAATAATGGAATTGAAGTGTTTATGAAACTTTTCTCATTATTATATGCAGACGATACGATAGTTTTAGCAACCAATGAACGTGAATTACAATCAGCATTGGATGCCGTTAGTGAATATTGTAAACTGTGGTTATTAAAAGTTAATGTTAGTAAAACGAAAGTAGTGATTTTTTCTAAAGGAAAAGTAAAAATATATGAACCGTTTATGTTTGACGGAGAAGAAGTAGAGGTGGTTGATGAGTACACATACCTGGGCGTAGTGTTTAATTATAACAATACGTTCAAAAAAGCCCAGAACAAGCAAATTACTCAAGCTAAAAGAGCTATGTATAGTCTGATGATAAAATCTCGGAAGTTAAGACTTCCTTTAGACATACAGGTAGAACTTTTTGATCGGATAGTGGTGCCCGTACTTATTTATGGAAGTGAAGTCTGGGGTTTTGAAAATATTGCGCAGATCGAGGCCTTGCATGCACAATATTGTTAGCAATTGTTAAGATTGAGAAAAAGTACGATGAATAGCATGGCACTGGGTGAATTAGGTCGGTTTGAAGTATCATTAGAAAGAAAAGAAAGAATGGTAAACTATTGGTTTAGAACTATATCTGGTAAAGAAGTCAAGTATTCAACGACAGTGTGTAATATTTTGAAACTCCTGCGAGATAATGATATATTTTCCTCTAAATGGACTCGATATGTACATACTGTTTTGCATGAATTAGGTATGTCAAATTTGTGGTATGAATATGAAAAAGTAAGTAGTTCATGGGTGAAATCAGCCCTTAAACTAAGATTAAGTGATACATATTCTCAAAATTGGCACTGTAAAATTAACGATAGTACATGTTGTTTAAATTACCGAATTTTTAAAAGTAAGGTAATTATGGAACCATATTTGATATTAATGCCACTCTCATTGAGAATTGCTTTAGCAAAGCTCCGATGTGGAAATCACAGATTGCCTGTAGTAACTGGAAGATATAATGGAATCGAAAGAAAGGATCGCATATGCGAGCTTTGTAACAATAATAAATTAGGGGATGGATTTCATTATCTATTTGAATGTCCAGTACTAGATAATGAAAGAAAGACCTTTATAAAGTCATACTAGAGAGTGAGACCGAATGTAATGAAAATGAGTCAGTTATTTAATAGTGTAAATCATAGGGAATTAGCAAATGTATCAAAATTGTGTTGTATCATAATGGCACTCTATAAGAAATAGTTAAAGTCTGCAGCCACAACGCTGATTTGTAGTATGTATGATTATCCTTCAAATTGACGAATAGTGGTAACTTGGAAAGTATTATAGTCATTTATAATATGTTGATGCACACGTTTACTGCATGATCTGAACAAGTACCTTTGCTGTATGTTAATAGTTTTTGCTCTTGTTTTTTTTTTTTCTTCTCTACTGCATTGATATTTCAATATCCGTTGTGCATTCTCTTGATAGTAACATTTCCTTGGTCAATTCATAGCTTGCGATTGACCTTGTTTTCTTTCTTTTACTTCTCTATTATTATTATAAATATTGCGATTGCGTTTTATTTACTTGTCTTTGTTTGCTAAATATCGTCTTCACACCATATTATAATGATTATTTAGCCCCCATAATTATGAAAGTTAAGTATATTACTATATTGATTCTGGAATAGTTCATTTTTACAAACTTACTTTAGATTATTATTAATAGTTTCCTGCTAACTTGTCAGTATCACTGTTCATTTATTTGGTCATCATTGCATAGCGGTTTCACTTTTAAAGTAATATCACCTTTTAGTAAAGGTATAGGGAAATTAAATTTGACAAGACCGAGTTTATCATCTCAATGATCTTCACATTTTCGAAAGTTTATATTTTTGATCGATTTTAAATTTGCAATTAACTTACTTCCTGTTTGTTTTATGTTACATGTTAGTTTTCTTATATTTTGTGATATATGTTTTGAATATGGGTGTATATATCTGTATATATTTGTTATATTGTGCTAAATGTGATTTTCTTCAATACCCTACGACAGGGTGACATGAGAAATAAAACATTGAACATTGAACATTGCACATAGAAGTATGAATAAACAAACCAACCCGTTTATGCAGTGCGTAGACTATCGCGCCTATTTTCCTGCGCACTGTCCTAGATTTCATCACGCTTATGAGAACAATGGGAGCCATTGTGACGTATGCATATGAACTTGTTTTATTGACCTCGATCCCGTGACGACGCGTTTGAACTACTCTGTGATTGGTTAACTGTAGTTCCCAAGTAGCCCATAATGCAACCAGTTGTAGGCTCTTCCGGTGAGCAAAAATCGCTCCACTCTGGCAGCAGTGACACCCCCTGGCGGTTACAGAATACGTCTTTTCTTAGGACAGGTGATTTACATAAATTTGCATAACTAAGATCAACTTCTTGGAGTTGATCTTATCTTCTTAAGAGCAACGTACAGAATACCAAAGTTGATCTTAGGATCAACTTCACCGCCTAAGATCCTTACAGAATACCACCCCGGAGTTAGCCCGGAATGATGGCGACCAGACGTGCTTATATTCGGCACAGCGCGGCGTGCAACATGTATGCACGAGTCCGCTGTATCATTCATATAATCTTATAAATACTGTATGGTACGTGACTGTCTTCCGTTAGTTATGTTCCCTTTGTTGGTAAATTGTAGAAAAGCCTGCATTTTAGCAAGACCGTAATATATAACGCATTTATTTTAACAGCGCTGCATGCATATTCTTTGTTGAACGGACAAAGGGCTACTATTGCAACACTATACATTATTACCCATATAAAGATACTAATACCGTGGTAGTGGATGATTAAGCAAATTATCATATAATTTTTTTTCTACCCTTTCCACAGTCCTTTTCATCATGTCTTTCAGCAGCAAAGTATACTCTCTTGTAAAGTGGATTACGAGTAAGTATTTGGACACCTATTACACAGAAGGCACACGGTAAAATACTGAAGGGATGACAAAAAAGTACACGGTAATATATTGTTTAGATGTTGTCACCTATCACCTGGGTGACGAGGTACTCAGTCAAGTACCGTCTGAGGGGTTAGGGTTAGGGTTAGGGTTAGGGTTAGGGTTAGGGATAGGATCACTGTACAGATTATCCCACCGTGTCCATCAGATTACAGAAGATGTCATCCCTTCAGTATTTTACCGTGTGCCTTTCTTTTTTTTTTACGGTGGCTTACTGTGTGCTTTTTGTGAATCGGGTGATTTGGAATGAATGTCTTTTAATATTACCGTGATCTGTGTATACAATGAGGCCGTGGTAGTCTTAGCGAGTCACTAAACTATGTAATATCCATGACAACTTCTCAAATCAGTGCTAATACAAGGTATATAATATCGAACAAATCTTTGCCCTTATAGTGGGGCAGATGAGCCGACAGATTGTGCATTTTCCGATAAAAGCATGCGTCTCATAGGACATGTAAGAGCTAGTAGGCCATTCTAAGCAAAGCATGATATTGAGCCATCGACGAAATGCACCCTGTCAGAAATGGCAACTATTTTTTTCAAGATGGCCGCCTATTGGCATATTTGAACTACTTGGTATCGCAATATGTCAAGATGTCAGATAAGCATAGAACTTGGAAGATATATGTACTTTTTATGAACATTAAAGTCATGAGGTCAAGGGTCAAACTTCGTAGGGTCAATTATATATGGAAAAGGGTGTTTCACTCTATCATAATGCCTATTGCTCAGATAGTTGAGTTTTGGTAAAGACAGTACACTTTGGATGAAACAGAATGTTAGGAACCAGAACCTGCACCGTAACATTACAAACTAATAGTTATAACTCAACCATGCTCGAAAGGTATAACAAATTACAGACGACTAAGTAAAAAGCATGTTGACATTAATAAAGAGCCGTTAAAACTCAAGAGGGTGCTCTCTAAAAAGTTATTGGTCTCAACCATTTTTTATACACAGATTGTTGATGTGATGTTTTGTTAAGATTATGATTAAAGGGACTTAGTAACATTGTCCAAATCCTCAAAATCCGATAGGAATTCTAGCGGTTCCCTCATCCCTTGTTGTATTCGTATTAGCAATACTGTTGTGTTGGGATCGGATATTATAATTTTGGCAGTAGGAGAGGTACATTAATGAAGAGCTAGGAGTCAAGTAATTCTGGAGAAGAATATAAGTATTTATTAACTCCAAACTATGGAGCACAACGTCGTCACATGATATGATACAAGATCGAAGAGAGCAAGCTAAAAGAGGGTCTTGATCTAATGGTGATCAAAACTCAACTCTTCCTGAGAAAGCCAAAACATCTCGTATTTATCCAGAAGGATACAAGTGCATGTATAAATTATGAGGGTAGGTAACATTGTGTCAAATGGACAAAGACATGAGTGAGGCCGCCGAAACAAAGGCATAAGTGGGGGCCGCCAAGACAATAGACCACTTGGTCAAGGCGCTGTTTTTATGACAGGATGTAAACATAATATAATAAAGTAGCCTTTCCTGGGAAGGGGATTAGAATGAATGTACTTGGTCTTAATACGGGGGAAGGATTACAAAGATATAAACTTGGTGTTAAGTGCATCTCAACTAAATATCTAAAGATGAGGGTACCATGTTTATAATTAACTGGGTTTTGGGACATCACTATATAACAATACAATCATGGGACATGTTTCGGTTTTTAAAATTTCCCTTGATCTTTGTTGACAAAAAGTGATAAATGGTTGATGCAATGTATTTTGTTGTTATCTGATAATTATGTCCACAGGGTATTGCGTAAAAAATTCAAGTCAAATGGACATTGCATAGCTGAGTAAGGAGCAAAAATGCAAAGTGATATTCACTAACTCACTGCACTCACTTTGTACACGGTTTCGAAAATCCAACGGATAATTTAATATCTGATCACTTCATTCGTACATATCTGGTAACGAAAGGGAAATTTGAAAAACCAAAACCTGTCCGATGATTGTATTGTTAATACCAACACAACAAGTTATGAGGGAACCGCTAGAATTCAAATTTGATTTTGAGGATTTGGACAATGTTACTAAGTCCCTTTAACCATTTTTATACACAAATTATGGATGTGATGTTTTATTAACATAATGATTAAAGGGACTTAGTAACATTGTCCAAATCCTCAAAATCCAATAGTAATTCTATCGGTTCTCTCATACCTTGTTGTATTCGTATTAGCAATACAATCATGGGACAGGTTTCGGTTTTTCAAATTTCCCATTCGCTAAAAAGATATTTACGATTGAAGTTTTCCGATGTTAAAAAATCAAATGGATTGTCAAAACCGTGTACAAAATGAGTGAAATGAGTAAGTGAATATCACTCTGCATTTTTGCTCATTACTCGGCCATAGTAACGTACATTTAACTTGAAATTTTCACACAACACCTAGTGGACATATCACATAACGACAATATACAGTGTATCAACCACCCGTCACTTTTTGCACATGTAAACAAAGTTACTAGATCCCTTTAAATAGAGCGACCATCAACAACTATTCAAAACATCTTTTGTTATTTTTTAAAAAGTGTAAGTCTTTTTTTCTTAAATCATCGAATATACCTGGGGTCCCAGGTTTATTCCGATCGAATATTTATATTGATATTTCAGCTGTTTCTAAACCGATTTTGATCAAATAAAGTTTTTTTATGTCATGTAAATTGTATGCTCTTTCGAATTTGACACTCAGTATTTCATCACCTCACAACAAAAAATATGTCTTGAAGGGCCCTCTATACCAAAACTCAACTATCCCTTTAAAAATATGCAAAACCTTTGAATGTTCTATACAATTTCATAACTTGGTATCCAAATGTCCTTATAACTGTATAATGGCCTGGTTAACAAGTGCTGTAAGTTCCATGCTGTTCCATGCTGTGCAACAACTTCACAACTCTGCCTGCACCACTAGTTTAAAATGTGTGAAATGAGTTTTGTTTTACCGTTGCGATAGGTAATAGGAGTAACGATAAAAACAAACCCATTCTTGGAAACTCAATTTCAATTGCATTCATGATAACATCATACTAAATGGATAACGTGATTAAAAAAAAAAAATCTATATTGCTGTTTGTGCCATGTGACTGTAACCCTCTCCTTTCAGCTTTCGGCGATGAAAATCCTGACCGACACGGATATTTGCAGAAATGTCAAGTAAAATTACCATGTAAATTTCAGTTTCTCGAACAATGAACTCACTTAAATAGTTTCTGGACATTTATGTCGATATTGTCATACAAATAACCTGGTTATATATAAGACATTTACTTTTAGTAAATAATTATTTGGACTAGTGTACAGAAAAACAACAACCAGACGTATACCATCCGGCTCACCCCATGTGCTTGCTATTGTTTGATGACAATTAAATGTCTTGACGGAGTGCAATGTTTGCAATACATTCGGGCAAATAACGGGGTAAAAGTAATGCATGTTATAATCGGCCAAACTCATGATTATTCGGGGAACATTTTACAATTTTCAGCACGGCAGTTTTGCGGCAAAGTACAACTTAACAGGTTCGTTGTGTTAATTCGTTCAAAATTAATAGAAATTCAGACATCTATAAAAACTAAAAAACTAAAAACAATCAGACTCGAATGTAAACTGAATCTAAAAACCTAAATTACCATTTTGGGGAAACCTGTGCGCCATTTTATCAATGTTTTAAAGATAAGCTAATTTGCATATTTCATTAATATGATCAAGTGTCAATGATGATCTGCGATGGCTGGACTTGTAATAGCACATTTATAAAATGTATTCATGACTTGTATGGAGATATTTGCAATGTCCCACCTCAAATGAAAGATTTGTCTTCTTCATAATTGGCATATTTATGCAAATTATTGTTTAACAGATGTTAGAACCTCTCATAATAAATAAGTTGAAAGTGTAAAGGCCTGGGATGTAGTAACTTTGTTTACAAGTGCAAAAAAAGTGATGCACGGTTAATAGTACATGTATGTGTATTGGTGTAATATGATATGTCCACAAAGTAACGTGTGAAAATGTCCAGTTAATTGTTTGTTATTTGGCCAAGAAATGAGCGAAAGTGCGAAGTGACATTCACTTACTCATTGCACTTACTCTGTACACGACTGAAAAGGTCCCGTAGATAATTTCATATTCGAACACTTCAATCGTAAATTTGAAAAAAACGAAACCTCTCCCATGCTTGTATTGTTAACACAAATAAAACCAGGTATGAGGGAACCGCTGGAATCTAATTGAATTTTGAGGAGTTGGGCAATGTTACTAGATCATTTTAAGACAAATAAATATGGGTGGACTGGGTGTCAGAAAAGGAAGTCACTTTCCCCCAAATCTTAACATTTTAAATAACTTGTGATTTTAGCTTTAATTAATCGAAATTCGCAAGTTTTCTGATAATATATTCATATTATAATAAGCTGAAATTATGATAATGTACTTGTGTTTCACATGTTCCCGAAGGAGCAATAAGTTTAATGATAAATTACATGTATTAACAACACAATCAGAAAGAAACCTTAAAAGTAGTCCTTACATATGTACATGGGGTATGTTAAAAAAGAGTGTACATACGTATGCACATAGAGTAAAAGCAATCCTGGATTACATAAATTCGCGCTGTGAAAAAACTATATTATTGTCACAAAAAATACGCTTTCCCCAATTCCTTAAAATTGTCAAAAATCCAGCCGTTCTAGGTCATTGAACCTATTCGCGAAAATGCACATTAGCTAATTAACTGTAACGGAATCTTGTAACTGTGTTGATATGTGCAAAACGTGCTAAATGGCTGATACAATGTACATTGTTGTTATATGTTATGTCCACTGGGTAATGTGTGAAGATTTCCAGTTGGCCGAGTAATGAGCAAAATTTCACTGACTTTTTACACAGTAATGACTAGCCAGTGGTTAGTTTAACATCTGAACACTTCAATCATAAAGGAAAATTCGAAACACCGAAACCTGTCCCATGCTTCTATTGTTATACGAATACAACAAATAATGAGGAACCCGGTATAATTCCAATTGTTTTTTAATGATTTTCACAATGTCAATAGATCCATTTAAAACGTTCATAAAATGGCAAACAGGCTTGCGAAAAAAACGGCAACGCTTGTTTTGAGTATACATCTACGTTTTGAAAAACATGTATACAATTGCAAATCTCCCGAATTTTGAACGAAGCACACAATCGGTGTTAAATAAATCACTTGCCACTTTGTTTCGTTGATATTTAAAGAAATATGGCGTGGGTTGTTATAGCTGACTAGATATAATTTGTGTTGGGGTTGTGGATTTTCCTAATGCACACTCAATTTCATGCAATTAATCCGATATTTTCAAAATGAGATTGCAAAATTCTGTCTAAATATAAATAACAACCACCTTCAACAAATAATGTGTGAGCATTGCACATGTCTTGTTTGGATTGACCAAAATCCAGTGCAAAAAAAAATATTCATGGGTTGACAGACAATGTTTAATCCTGAATATAACAGGCAAGCCTCCGTGAATCCAGGTGGAAAGGAATTTATGTATTCAACTGCCATTTGGTAGTTTGATGCACATTCACATAATACACATATGCAACAGGACCACACCCGAGAAAAAATCTTTTCATTTATCTTCTGCTTCAATATGGGTAAAATCCTCGCACATGTTTGGAATTATTTACAATAACAAAGTGTAAAGATTATCTATTGTACGTCTTTTTAAGTAAGTGCCACTCTTCGCCATTCATACGCGCCGGAGCTCATCGAAAGTCATCGCAAGCCAACATGTATCTGAATAGTTGTTTTTTATTAACTTGTAGCTCTGTCGAAATGAAAAGAATAATGTTTATGTTCATAACGGATATTACGGGAACCAACATAAGTGAAGTGTCTTTTTTTTTTTTTTTTTTTTTTGTATTTATTAATTTTTTTTTTTTTGGGGGGAGGAGGGTTTACGGTACATAATTATCGCAATAACATCAACAAATGTTTTTCTTTCTTTAGAATACGTGCCTGTGCCGGACATGTTGATGGGAACAATTTGGGTGCAAGGTATGCTACACACACCTTAATTAAAGATAATATTGACATACTGTTCAATAATTATTAAATTATAATACTTATGTGACCGTCTATTAAAACAAAACACAAAAGGTGAAATCGCATTTCCCTGCAATTTGCCGTGACATATAAATAGGTATGAGATTCATCGTTTTCAAAATTTGTTTAAAATATAGATATTAATGTACATACTGTCGCAATCTGGAAATTGAAAATGGAGTATTTAAAGGTAGTTTTGTACTGTCGCAATCTGGAAATTGAGAATGGAGTATTTAAAGGTAGTTTTGTACACCTTTTCTATGTTAGTTTCAGTGAGACAGACTCGATTTCTGCTTGTTAACATCATGACATGCTTACATGTGCCCTTTTATAACATGGCTCAGCATGACAATAAGTGAATAAAGCTGTGTAATAACATATTCCACAGAAGGTTTCATACAAGTCGGTATGTGGCCTTTGCGAAACAATGTGCATTCACAGAGCATACACTACATGGTGACGATAATGTGGCCAACTTGCCAAAGAAAACATCAATTTAATTGCAATGTAAATATCGGAAATTGTTGTGTTGTGGCTTGAAACCATCAGTCATGTAATCACGTCACGTTCACGTTATGCAAGCTTTCCTAGAAAGTACGCCCTAAACCACACAAATGATTTGTATGTTATTGTATTGTTATATATTACTGACTTTTGTCGATCATCTAGGCTGGTATTCAATTCAATATTTATATTAAGTAAGACATTTATTTTGTCTAAGCTGAGAACTTTACTTATCTCGTTTTAAAGTCCAAATTTAATATTTGAAGACATAATGACATCATTATTTTGGAAAGATTTTCAGTCAATGAATTGATTTAATCTTTGGCTAAAAATCTAAATGTTGGCTAAGTAATTAATTTAATCAGAATTTTGGATAAGCTTGTCATTCAATTTCGCGAAATTGAGCTGAATAGTCAAATTATGTTACAAAATTGACATTTAGGATTTTTGCATTTCCTGAATAAAAATATCTTGATCTACCTTCTGAGAAATTTTGAGCATCAGAAATCATGTTTGAACATTACCTTTTCATTTAATATATGTGATCTTATTACAGCTCATGAATAGACACGGATCTTTCAAGCGGCCCGTTTCTCACTTATTTAAAACATGCATCAGCCATATTCCATATCTTTGGCATTCATTTTCTAAGGGTTTGCTTAGACCTAATATGACAAATTATATACCATATCAAAGGTAATGACTTCTATTTTAATGTTATATGAAAATCATTAAAAACATTTTTCCCGACTTATTGGTCATTTTGTGGTGTGAGGTCACATATGATGTCTGTATATTGTGAAAACATTCCTAACCTGGCACAGCCATATTGCACTTAGGAAGTCTAAATAGACCAGTTGTGCGTGATCAAAGATTGACAATGTTTAATCCTAAATATAACAGGCAAGCCTCCGTGAATCCAGGTGGAAAGGAATTTATGTATTCAACTGCCATTTGGTAGTTTGATGCACATTCACATAATACACATATGCAACAGGACCACACCCGAGAAAAAATATTTTCATTTATCTTCTGCTTCAATATGCGTAAAATCCTCGCACATGTTTGGAATTATTTACAATAACAAAGTGTAAAGATTATCTATTGTACGTCTTTTTAAGTAAGTGCCACTCTTCGCCATTCATACGCGCCGGAGCTCATCGAAAGTCATCGCAAGCCAACATGTATCTGAATAGTTGTTTTTTATTAACTTGTAGCTCTGTCGAAATGAAAAGAATAATGTTTATGTTCATAACGGATATTACGGGAACCAACATAAGTGAAGTGTCTTTTTT
Organism: Echinarachnius parma; assembly: GCA_037951105.1. Taxonomy (NCBI): domain Eukaryota; kingdom Metazoa; phylum Echinodermata; class Echinoidea; order Clypeasteroida; family Echinarachniidae; genus Echinarachnius; species Echinarachnius parma. Next base: position 147,066 of record JBAMJV010005272.1, on the reverse strand, counting down.
TTTTTTTTTTTTTTTGTATTTATTAAATTTTTTTTTTTGGGGGGGAGGAGGGTTTACGGTACATAATTATCGCAATAACATCAACAAATGTTTTTCTTTCTTTAGAATACGTGCCTGTGCCGGACATGTTGATGGGAACAATTTGGGTGCAAGGTATGCTACACACACCTTAATTCAAGATAATATTGACATACTGTTCAATAATTATTAAATTATAATACTTATGTGACCGTCTATTAAAACAAAACACAAAAGGTGAAATCGCATTTCCCTGCAATTTGCCGTGACATATAAATAGGTATGAGATTCATCGTTTTCAAAATTTGTTTAAAATATAGATATTAATGTACATACTGTCGCAATCTGGAAATTGAAAATGGAGTATTTAAAGGTAGTTTTGTACTGTCGCAATCTGGAAATTGAGAATGGAGTATTTAAAGGTAGTTTTGTACACCTTTTCTATGTTAGTTTCAGTGAGACCGACTCGATTTCTGCTTGTTAACATCATGACATGCTTAAATGTGCCCTTTTATAACATGGCTCATCATGACAATAAGTGAATAAAGCTGTGTAATAACATATTCCACAGAAGGTTACATTCAAGTCGGTATGTGGCCTTTGCGAACCAATGTGCATTCACAGAGCATACACTACATGGTGCAATGTAAATATCGGAAATTGTTGTGTTGTGGTTTGAAACCATCAGTCATGTAATCACGTCACGTTCACGTTATGCAAGCTTTCCTAGAAAGTACGCCCTAAACCACACAAATGATTTGTATGTTATTGTATTGTTATATATTACTGACTTTTGTCGATCATCTAGGCTGGTATTCAATTCAATATTTATATTAAGTAAGACATTTATTTTGTCTAAGCTGAGAACTTTACTTATCTCGTTTTAAAGTCCAAATTTAATATTTGAAGACATAATGACATCATTATTTTGGAAAGATTTTCAGTCAATGAATTGATCTAATCTTTGGCTAAAAATCTAAATGTTGGCTAAGTAATTAATTTAATCAGAATTTTGGCTGAGTAATTGACTTAAAGGTATGGTGAAATCCCGGCTTTGATTCAGGTTTATAGCTTTTAATATGTGCCTATATTGATATACCACACTTTTTTTCAAAGAAATCTTTTAGTTGGGCAAAAAAGGGTAAACTTCATGCAACTTGTTGGCGTCGGCGTTCCATACTACAAAAAAGTGATTTACGTCACGTGCAGCCTGTGACATCATATATGACGTCATGAATATTTGTTTTTAGAAATTTCTAATTTGAACTTCATTTTTCGAAAGAGCGTCCAAAATAATGACCAAATACCGAAAATCAATTGAATATGTGAAGTATTGGCTGAGATATGCCAATCCAAATGAATGGGTTGTCAATAGGCAATCAGTGTTATAGTGCTCTGGTAATAAGTTTATGAACCAGAGCTCTATAACACTGATTGCCCATTGAAGTAAAATTAATTTGGATGGGCATATCTCAGCAAATACTTCACATATTCAATTGGTTTTCGGTATTTGGTCATTATTTTTGACACTCTTTCGGAAAATGAAGTTCAAATTTGAAATTTCTAAAAACAAATGTTCATGACGTCATAGATGACGTCACAGACTGCATGTGACGTAAATCACTTTTTTTTGGAGTAAAGAACGCCGACGCAAAAAAGTTGCTTGAAATGTACCCTTTTTTGCCCAACTAAAGGATTTCTTTGAAAAAAAAGTGTGGTATATCAATAAAGGCACATATTCAAAGCTATAAACCTGAATCAAAGCCGGGATTTTACCATACCTTTAAAGGGGTAGTACAGTTTTGGTAAGGCTGAACTTTAGTAACCAAACCTGGACAGTAACATTATAAACTAATAGTTAGTACTCCACCATGCTCGAAAGGTATACAAAATTACAAACGACTAAGTAAAAAGTCTGTTATCATTCAAAAAGAGCCATTAAAACACAAGAGGGCGCTTTCTAAAAAGGCATTGGTTTCAACCATTTTTCATACAAAATAATGCATGTGATGTTCTATTGAAATAATGATTAAGTAGATAGATCATCAACAACTATTTTAAAAACGCTTTTGAAAATTTTTGAAAAAGTATAAGCATTTTTTTAATTTGTTGAAAAAATCATCTAATTATTTGGGCCCCAAATAATTATAAGATCAAATATATTTATTGATATTTCAGCCGTTTCTGGACCGATTTTGACCAAATAAAGTTTATTCTGCCATTAAAATTGTATGTTCTCTCAAATTACACACTCATTTTCATTATCTCACAACAAAATTGTGATGTGCAGCGCCCTCTCTATCAAAACTAAACTACCCCTTTAAGCCAAATGCTGAAGAAACTGCTAACATTTTGATTTAAGTATGGAATTGAAATAAGGCCCTGATATTTTGTCTTACGCATTCTTTGCAGATTTTTCTCACAATGACTCTCATTAATTAGTTGAAATAGTTAATATTGAAATGTGTACACCTTTATTGTGGATTAGATCGCACAAATATTAATTGAATCTTTAGAAAACGACTAAAAACATGTTGTTTAGTTAATCTATAGTTTCGTTGCCAGCTAACATAGTCTGTCTTTTTTTTTACAAGGTTCAAGATTTCCTACTCGCTGACTTACAATGTAATTGATTTATAGATTTTCTCGGCCAATTTCGTAAGCTTCTCATTCGTTTTGATAAGCTTGTCATTCAATTTCGCGAAATTGAGCTGAATAGTCAAATTATGTTACAAAATTGACATTTAGGATTTTTGCATTTCCTGAATAAAAATATCTTGATCTACCTTCTGAGAAATTTTGAGCATCAGAAATCATGTTTGAACATTACCTTTTCATTTAATATATGTGATCTTATTACAGCTCATGAATAGACACGGATCTTTCAAGCGGCCCGTTTCTCACTTATTTAAAACATGCATCAGCCATATTCCATATCTTTGGCATTCATTTTCTAAGGGTTTGCTTAGACCTAATATGACAAATTATATACCATATCAAAGGTAATGACTTCTATTTTAATGTTATATGAAAATCATTAAAAACATTTTTCCCGACTTATTGGTCATTTTGTGGTGTGAGGTCACATATGATGTCTGTATATTGTGAAAACATTCCTAACCTGGCACAGCCATATTGCACTTAGGAAGTCTAAATAGACCAGTTGTGCGTGATCAAAGATTGACGCAATGTATCCCACATGATTTGGACCACCTTTCTCATATACTTCCGAATTGCCGACTAGTTTCAATTGGGATGTCAATTGGTTTTCAATTCGGAATTTTCTATTAATAATTTCAATCGGTAATTTCAAATGTTACCAATTGGTAACAGTTGCTTTCAATTGGTACCAATTGTTTCATTTTCCATATACGTAATTGGTTTTCCATTGGTAATTTTTAATTTTTTATTTCAATTAGTAATTTCAATTGGTAATTTCAATTGGTTTTTCGGCCTGGGGTAGTGTTTCGTATAAATTACCAAACATTTCCTAGATTTGAGGGCGTGTTTCTACGGAAGTATGCACAACGGGATTGTGTGAACATGACGTGCTTACGTGATATATCGTTGCAAGCCTTGTGTTGCTTATAATAATGTTGTTTAATTCAATTTTGACAATTTTGTCTTGCTCCCCTTCTAGAATATTTGGGTATGCCGGACCATTTTTGGAAACTGGAGTTTTGGGCGCAAGGTATGAACAAGATTCCCTTTAAATTGTAGTATTTTAGATAATTATACCTATTTATAATAAGGTTAAATTAAAGTACAAGAATAATGAGTCCTAATTTGTAATTCAAACTCTCACCATGCTAACCCTAACTGCATCCTCAGCAAAGTGTAGTATAAACATCGACTGAATAAACATTTACAATATTGTCCATAATCTAATAATCGCAATTATTTCAACGCTGACGAGTGTTCAGATATTGTTACAAATTTTAATTTTAGTAAAGCCTAATCACACTAAAAAAGCTATTTCGATACAAAATGCTTACACAAATCCTGAAATGCTCAACAAATCTGACTGGACGATAATACATATCGATTGTATAATACATGTATGTTAGACGAATCCGTGCCTTCGACAAACCGTTTAAAGACGAAATCAACATTTGAGTTTTTGACCAAAACCTGAAAGTGAAATTTATAGAATGATGTTTCCTATCAAAAGAAACATAATCTTAGATAATTCTGATGTATTAAGTGGACGCATAAACATGTAAATTAAGGGCCGCCATTACCATGATTACAGAAAAAGATGTACAAATCGTATATTTTGGGGGTAATTCACGATTACGAAATACACCACTTGTAATCTGTGTATTTAACACTTATGGTGAGTTGAATATTTGAATGAGTGTATACATGCATCATTAGTAGTATAATTTACATATATAACATTGAACGCGAAAACATTTGGATATTCAAAATGGCCGCCAAGTGACACTATTTCGAGCAATTTGACCTGATAGAAATGTGATTATTATAACTCTGCAACTAGGCAAGCTAACCAAACAAATGCATTGTGTATAACCATGATTCCGATGAGGGGAGATATTAATAAGATTATTCGGATTAAATTAGTGACATATAAATATGCAAATTAGTGGCCGCCATTACATACAAATTATATAAAATGGGTTATACTTTGTAATAAAGACCTACTAACCATGAATCTAATGAACAATTTGGCAATCTAACTTTTGGAGTCAGATGGTCAAATCAGGACACTTATGCTTTTTGAATTATCAGTAGAATTGTATAATCATGATAATATTTCAAAGGGATCTAGTACAATTGTTCCGTAAGCGCTCAAACGTTTGCGAGTGCGTCAATTCTCCACCCGCGTACGTTTGGAGACAGTAGAAGCACGGCAGACGAGTAAGTCCAAGACAATGGATTGCTGACCTTAACAATGACGAACTTCCTCACTGGGTGAATATACGTATAATGCACAATTGTTTGTTGGACGACGGTTTATTATTATAAAAAGAGATTTCAAGCCCTAGTTTTTTCAGGCATGCTATTAAATGACATTTTCTTTCATATAAGACAATAACCTCACAACTTTTGAAATTTGGCTTGCAAAAGAGGGAATGGGACATTGAGAGTTATTTAGACAATATGACTCAATTTGTACAAATAAACAATGTCAAGTCTGATAAAAAAAAAATTAGATGTGGTGTGTGTGATGTTAATGACATGTGCAATATTACTGACAAGCTAAAACTTATTTGATTTGCTGATGATACAACTGCTTTTATGTCTCATTCTGATACTCAGGTTTTACAAAATGTGTATCATCAGGAAATTTTAGAACTTTTTAATTGGTTTTTAAATAATAAATTGGTTGTAAATTATGATGAAACAAAGCTTATGTTTTTTACAAATAGAAATATTGATTTTAATAATGTTAATTTAAGGACAAATGATTATTCTTTTGAACGTGTAAATAGTTTGAAGTTTTTAGGTGTTGTAATAAATTATAAATTGAAAAGGTGTGAGCATATAAATGCAGTGTGCAATAAAATTGCTAAAAATATTGGTGTTTTATATAAAGTTCAATTTTATCCTTTAAATATTCTAAAAATGTTATATCATAATTTAATAACGCCATATTTGAATTATTGTATAACTGTATGGGCACATTTTAACAAAAGTGATATGGATAGGCTACTTAAACTCCAAAAGAAAGCAGTACGAATTATTACTCATTCGCAATAGTGTGATAATTTCCAATCCTTTATTTTATGAACTTCGAATATTGAAAGAAAATGATATGGGAAATTTTTAAATTGCAGTTTTAATGTATTTATGTTATAATAATTATTGCCATCATTTTTTATTGACATGCTTTGATTTGAATCTCGATGTGCACAATTACAATACTAGAAATGCCTTAAATTACCATCTCCCCAAAATACGAACTACATTTATGAAAAACTCTTTCTTTTTTCAAGGTCCTGTTATATGGAATAGTATACCTCCTGAAATCAATTTTACCAAAACTCTCAATCTTTTTAAAATAAAATATAAACAATTCTTATTAAATAACTGTAATAATCAGTGAAGGCAATTTTGACCTTCTTGTAACTTAGTGTGTTTCTATTGTATGTTTTGTCTGTTTAGTATCTGTATCATGGGGTAGGCTTTCATAAAAGGAATTCCCTCCTCTCTGCCTACTCCAAACACTTCCAGAATTTATATTTGTATTTGTATTTGTATTTGTATTTTACTGTGTAATGTGACCTTGGCATGTATATTGTACATTGTAATGTTTTTATGAAGAGTGTTAATAAAATTTGAATTTGAATTTGAATTCGAATTTAACGTGTAATATGATGACTGAAAATAAGTTATCAAAGAAAGTTCATGAACTATGTACTGCAACTCAGCTAACACAGATTATAAAAGAGCCAAAACGAATTACACCTGACAGTACAACGCTGGAGATTCGGTTTTTATCACACATTCTGTAACAATTGTGGAGTTTGGTGTCCAATACATCGGATTCAGTGACCATTCATTGATATATTTTGCGATTAAAGGATCGTGTAAGTGTCGTTCTAATTTACGAAAGATTAGCAAGTTTCGGTCGTTCCGCTATTTTGATAGAACACACATTTCGTAGAGATTTTAGTGAAATAGAATGGGATGGGTCTTATTCAAATGCGAACAGCTTTCAACATATGTGGGACCGAAGGGGTTCCATGGATAACCGATGAGTATCTCAAACTGGCAAGAGAAAGAGACTAAAACTAAATAGGACTCAGATTGGGATAGATCTAAACACTATCGAAACCGAGCAAACAATATGAATTAATATTTAAAAAGAGATTTATATAAGAAACAGTTTATCAGATGTGGAAATGACATTAATACAAATTGGAAGATTTTGAAGTTAAAAATTAAATTCGACAATGTAAAGATGATTATTATTGTTTTAAATCTAAACGAGTCAGAAACAATATGAAAGCAACATGGAAAACTATTAATGACATTTTTATGAACTGGAATGCAAAGATGAGCGTGTACATGATAAGCAGGGTATAGTTGATGCATTCAATGACAGTTTTAGTACAAAAGTTGTAGACACTGTCAAATACATACCTGATGCCTTTGTTGATTTTATGCAATTCTTGCCAAACAATGATTATTCTCAGTTCATGTTTATGAAACCCATTGAAAACATGAAATACTTGACATCGATACAAACTTTGAATCTATAAGAGCCCTGTTCCCATATTCATGAAACCCCGATTAGCTAGTCGGTTGATCAAAATTACCATTTCGATGTCCGCTAGGCTTAGCTGGTATTCACAAAAGGCTGATTAGTGGGGGCTCTTAGGTCATGGGGTGTGCACTTCCGGAAAAAATGTGTGAATTTTGACACACAGGTAGTTTAGACCTTCCTCTTCAAGAAATTTGATGGAAGCAATTTTGCACGGACAATTCTTGGCCGCTATCTTGAATTTCAAAATGGCCGCCATCTCAACCCTGTTTTCATCAATATCTCAGCAACTAGAACAGCTAAAGAGATATTTTCAGTGGCTATACCCACATAATGGGGGCCAACGAATTACCTGAATCGAATATCAAGACTTCAAATGGCAGCCATCTTGAATTTCAAAATGGCAGCCATCTGGCACCTGTTTTCACCTATATCTCAGAAACTAAAACAGCTAGAGAGTTATTTTCAGTGGCTATACCCACATAATGGGGGCCAACAAATCACATGAATAGAATATCAAGACTTCATATGGCAGCAATCTTGAATTTCCAAATGGCCGCCATCTGGAACCTGTTTTCATCAATATCTCAGCAACTAAACCAGCTAAAGAGATATTTTCAGTTGCTTTACATACATATAGGGGCCAACGAATCACCTGAATCACATATCAAGACTTCAAATGGCAGCCATCTTGAATTTCAAGATGGCCACCATGGGAAGCCTACATTTAACTCCATCTCAGAAACTAAGGCAATTGCGGAGTTCATTTAAACTGATATGCCTATTTGTTTGTGGTCAAATTGTAACAATTTACCAATAGATGGAAGCAATTATGCATTTCCCATTTTAACCACCATCTTGAATTTCAAAATGGCAGCCATCTGAAAACCTATTTTCTCCAATATTTTAAAAACTTCAAATAGTAGCCATCTTGAATTTCAAGATGGCTGCCATGGGTAGCCTATTCAATTATGTATCTCAGAATCAAATCAGTCAGTGCATTTCGATGGGTATGCCCGTCTTAGGTCGGAAGCGATTGAGCAATGTTTCTGATATATAATGATATAAAGACAAACTGAACAAAATAGAAGTCTACTTGACAATTCGATTGATTGGTAGGAAGTAGTTCAAAAGAGAATCAATGAAAGAATCTTTTGAAAAGCAGTAACATTCATTCGAGCATTATTTGTAAATGTTTCAGTCCCCACTAATGAAAACGACTAATGGAACAAATTTGAACATTTTGTTGACCGTACAAATGTTCACTTCCTAATATTCGGTTCTCATCAACAGCCTTCGTCAGCTGTGCATGACCTGACTGTTGACCTTTCTTACAAAATGATCAATTTTCTGATCGTAGACGTCATCAGGTAGATTGTTTCGCGTACTGGCTCTGTTGAAATGTGGGTTGAAATGCCAGGATGTATACATGCATATATCTTCCTTCACCCTTTTTGTATTGTGCCACATTTCTGAAATGTAGACCTTTTGCCAGTCCGACCTGATGGTCGGGAGACTCAATGTGGCCTGTTTTGAGACACTCCAGAGGAACGAATTGGGCGTCGGTGTTCCAAATATCTGGTCTTGGGAGATTGCTACGTTTCTTTAACTTATGATACACTGCATAGTACTGTTGTTTGATTCCTTGCAGCCAAATGGCAAGTAGTCCACCCTTTTCATGGAATTACAATGTATATACAACGCCACACAATTATTCTTGATGTTGTCTTTAGGCGGTACTAAGATTTGGTGTTTTGTTCTTGTCGGCTTAGATACACCCTAATGCCCGATTAAATTGAAATTCAGTTGATTGCATTTGAGAATTCTAATTCAGGTCGGATGAGTGTCATTTTGAGCATTGCGTGTTCCTCTCAGTTGGGTGATCCTTCTTTAGCTTGTTAAGCCCAAATATAGATGCAACACACATAATAGAGACTAGTAATATGTTATCATATGGACAGCCAATAGATTGGTGATTACAATAATGGAACAAAGTAAGAGTCACTCCTAATGTTTGTTAAAATAGGTAATTAGAGGTGAAATGAGACATTGGAGAGTAAGTTGCTTTCCGATAAATCTTAACGTTCAGGCTACAATCAAGTTTGATCACTATCATGACTATATAAAAGTGTCAAGGAACACTAACCATGCTAACGACTTATCCTTCGCTTCGTTAGGGAACTAAAAGTGTACTCCTGCACAAATTGTTTCTTGAGTTTGGGATGCGTGTCATCCATGTAACAATACCACCAAATTTGTGGTTTCGGTGCATTGTCAATGTCCATTTTTTCAAGTGTTTTATTTACAAATTTCATAGGATGGGAGTGAGAGGGAATATCATTGCTGCTCAAAGTGTATTACAAGCCGTCAATAACATTACACCAAATCCAAGCAGTTCATAACGACACGACTGAGAAAAGGAGCATAAATGGGTGATTCCTTAGCATGGACAAACTACAAAAGGATGTTTGCAAGGAATCACATAAAGGAGATACGGAGCTGTCTTTCAAAACCATATTCGTTGAACACTGAAGCAAAAATTCAATCAATACAATGATTCACAAGATGGCTACCACCTGACATTTTAAAAGCAATCCAGATACCTCAGTGACATCAACATTAAGTATAACCACTCAAATTAACTGTGCTGCAGTGTGATCTATAATAAAGAGCTAGAGCTGAATATAGTTCCCAGGGTGGCCATCTTGAAATGTATGATGACTATCATTTTAAGACATCTATAAAGTCGATCTAGGTCATTAAATGACGCCAACAATGACGGCATAACCTCTGACAGTATTGTCCAGATGTTATTGTTTCTGAAATATTAACCCATGCTTAAATAAAGGAACTGAGTGTTCTATATACGCACAAAATGTATGTTGGAATGTTAACATTTTGAAGCAAAAAAAACCACTGTGCTTTCAACCACTGTGGGTGCATCTGACTTAGGTCTTTCAAATGTACTCCATGTTATTTATTGCGAACAACATACTGCATACCCACAATAATGTACTCTGTTGCTTTGTTGGTCTCGCAGATTTGAATCAAATCTATATAGACTTATCATGGCGGCCATATCGAACTTCAAGATGGCCCAACCATTTCAAGTCTTTTAGGTCAATCCAGGTGATCTGTTGACCCCAACAATGTGTTTAAAGCCACTAAAAAGAACTCTCCAGCCATTTTAGTTTCTGAAATACATGCAAAATAGGTTCCAGATGTCAGCCATAATAAAATTCACGATGGCGGCCAAAATGGGTCTTGCTTATTTAATGCTTTTAATTTCATGTTTCTTTAATACAGACAAGTCATTGGCCCAATCAAAAAGGCAGAGCAACTAGAAAGAACTTTGTACCGTTTTTAGTTTCTGATATAAAGCGTTAAATATGGTAATCCCCATGGTGGCCATCTTGAAATTCAAGATGGCTGCCATTTGACGCGTTTAAGGTGCATTCAGGTGATTCGTTGGACCCAAATAAGTGGTTATATCCGCTAAAATAATGCTAACAGCTAAATTTGCTGTTTTAGTTTCTGAGATAAAGGGCCAAAGGGGATATATGGGAAGTGCATAAATGCTTCCAACCATATATTGGTTACAAGTTTACCACAAACAGATAGGCATATCAGTTGAAATTATCTCCGTAATTGCTTTTGTTTCTGAGATGGAGTTAAATATAGGCTTCCCATGGCGGCCATCTTGAAATTCAAGATGGCTGCCATTTGAAGTCTTGATATTTGATTCAGGTGATTCGTTGGCCCCCATTATGTGGATATAGCCACTGAAAATAACTCACTATCTGTTTTAGTTGCTGAGATATTGATGAAAACAGGTGCCAGATGGCGGCCATTTTGAAATTCAAGATGGCTGCCATTTGAAGTCTTGATATTCTATTCAGGTGATTCGTTGGCCCCCATTATGCGGGTATAGCCACTGAAAATAACTCTCTAGCTGTTTTAGTTGCTGGGATATTGATGAAAACAGGTGCCTGATGGCGGCCATTTTGAAATTCAAGGCACCAGGCAAAGAACAACATATTATTATATGTTTTGGTACCGTTTTGTGATATCAAATATATACCCAGCATTTTGCAAAGGATTGTGTAATTCATAAACAAAGCAATTAATTTCCACCACTTACGGAACCACTGCTATTTCCTGGTTCCATACAGGCCAACCATTTGCGAGTGCGCCAATGCTATTTACGCGCACGTTTGTAAACAATAGATTCCCGGGCGATTCGTTCGCTCTGTATACATTGCAATTCACCGCACACATAGCAGTCTGCGTAATTCAGACCGCATGAACGCATGCTTTAGAATGGTGATGCGTTTCCAATTATATATTTTTTTTCTGGAAACATATTTTTGTGAACTTGTTGATGGAATGGAATACTAAAGATGTTACCTTTCTTTAGTAAGAATATTATTTTTGGGTGGTGGTACCCTTTAAGAGCCCCCACTAGATAGGCTAAATTCGCTATCGTAGTTAAGGCCTTACCTAGCATGACAACCCATCTGTCTAAATTCAACAAGCATTTGGTATTCCACGACATTGTTAAACCGCCGTCACACCTAGCTACGCTCTCGCGCCGCTTGCACTGCGCTCCTAATCCCCATTCATAAAATTGGAAGCGTGTGGAGGACGTGGGGAGAGCATGTGGAGGACGTAGGGAGAGCGGCGTTCATTGTTCGCTATTGTTTAGATCGTACACTTTTCTTGGCCGATCTCGCGCCGCTCGCACTGCGTCCAAATTAAATTAGCAAATTGGTAACGCAGTGGGCAATGAATGGGAAGATTAACTCACATGCGTCAATAGATATCCTTCCATGAATGCACAGACAATAGCTCGCTGAACAAAAGGGCAGGACGAAGGAGTTTGGCGTTCGCTTTCGACATGTCGAAAACAAACGTGGCTCTTCGGCGACCTAATCTTTTGTTCAGGGGCTATTGTATGTCCATGCATGGGAGGATATCTTTGCACACAAGTGTCATAATCTTCTCATTCATTCCCAAGTTGAACAAAAGACATTATTGCACATCTATTCCAGCACTTGTGATCTGCTAGGGGACGCTATATATAGATTGCGAAGTTTGGCACGTTTCAACTACAGGTAAAATGATGTCACAAGTTAAAATGGCATGTCCGGGCAAAAATACATTTGGGGAAAGCTCAATTTCTGGCTAAAACGTGGCATGGCGGCATAAAACGTATATGAGGCTCCAATGAATGCTCCTATGTATGCATTATGAACACAGATTTCCCGCAAATATATAATTGTTTTGTCCAAAATCTCGGCGACACGTTCCCAACGTGCACCCCCCCCCCCCCCCCAACAAAAAAACAAAACAAACCCGGTCTCAAAACCCCGATGTTCATACACAGACCATCGATATACATTTGTATATCGATGGTACAGACACCCTCAGTTCCCCAAAAATTCTGTTTTCAAATTACATTTGTCTGAATTGCATAATACCAATCATTATGATAATACTACTACTACTACTACTACTACTACTACTAATAATAATAATAACAATGATAGTAAACAATAAAAATCCTCCCCCTTGCTTAATCCCCCTCCACCCCACTTTTCAAAACAGATCTAACGCCAAGAGCATGTGTAGTGTGCTAGTACGAAACGCACTGAGTGTGTTCAACTACATGTGTACATGGTATAGGATCCCAGAGAGCGTAGCGAGAGCGTAGAGCAAACGGCCTCGTCTCATTGTTATGAGCTATTGTTATAGATACACGGAGCGTGCACAGTGAATAGCTCGGAAAGCGTACGGAGAGCGTGGTAAGATCGTGGTAAGAGCGTGAACGAGCTACCATGGTGTCATTAATCGCTCGATTTGTCGGCGCTTCCCCTGCGCTTTGATCAAAATGTTTTTGTTTTTTTCTAAGTACGAGAACGCAGGAGAAGCGTGGCTTGGGTGTGACGGCACCATTAGTCGAAATACGAACAATTACAATAGATCGGCGTTGCGGACTAATTGCATTGAAATCTATTAATGTGACTCACAATAAAGGAGTGAAGTTGAATGACGGCTTAACACCCAGCTAAATTTGTATTATTCACGAAAGCCAAATAGGTCAAAGTTTTGCGACAACTGGACACAAATTTAGAGTCGGTCGAGGTAAGCGCTAAATCGCAATCATGCTACAATCTGTGCGATTCTTAGTAGTACTACCTGTTGTGCCACCGTGTATACATGGTGCAATTTCGTTGAAGTGCTGATATTACAATCGATACACATGTAGGCGTGACGTACCGTATGATGTTGGGAGGCCTGGGGGGGGGGGGGGGGAGGACACGTCACTTATTTTGTTTCTACATTAGGATACATCCCCCCCCCCCCTTTCACCCACCCACCACCACCACCAACATACTAGACTCTTACTTGTACGAATGCTCACTCATGTTATTATTACCGCTCTATAAGAAACATCTCAATATTATTTAAAAGCACTAAAATGAATAATGTATTAGTGTACTTTGAATTTTTTTATTGAAACGTATTATTCTTAGAAAAAAACTTTGATAGGTCTAATGGCCTTTGTTTTTTCCCCCACGTTTTGAATTTTGTAAACTGCTCCTCTTCTCACTATTGATGTTTTTATTGGTTTTCGAATGTTTATATTTCATTCTGTATGTTACATTATATACTGTATGTGTACTGTTATTCAGATGTGGGAATAAACTTGAAACCTGAAAATGTCATAGTCATACCTATTATGCGACCTATAGAGTGGTGAAGTGTGATGTCATAAATGATGTCATAAATATTCCTTTAATAATTTCCAAATTTGGACTTCATTGTCAGAAAGAGCATAACAAATAATGTCCAAATACCAAAAATCAAAGGAATAGGTTACATATTGGCTGAGCTATGCCCATCCGAATGATTTTGTTTTGTCAATGGGCAATCAGTGTTATAGCGCACTGGTTCATACATTTATGAACCAGTGCACTATAACACTGATTGCTCATTGAAGTAAACTTCATTCGGACGGGCATATCTCAGCCAATACGTAACCTATTGCTTTGATTTTTGGTATTTGGACATTATTTGTTATGCTCTTTCTGAAAATGAAGTCCAAATTTGAAAATTCTAAAAAAAGTGTTTTTATGACGTCATGGCTTCTGTACTCTATTGCGTGACCTGCCAAGGCTTAGGCAGTTTGTTTTCTTCAAATAACATTTTTATAACATATATTCATTTTTTCAGTTCTTCTTATGCTCAGTTTGATTCTACCTGCGGGAAATCCATTGATAACAAGTAAGTACATCGTTGAAACGGTAATATACACATGCATGAACCGTGACTGCACCAACTAAAATTAATCAACTTCTTGAGTCAGTTTATGGATCCCCTGTGCTTTGGTTTCTCTTACGTATTGTCCTGAGTATAGCCCAATAACATGAGGAGTCATCTGTTTTGCAGAATAGTTGCCATCAGTGGCGAAACTACGGGGGGGGGGGGGTATAGGGGGTTTAACCCCCCCCCCCCCCCCCCCCCCCCTTGGGCTGCCAAGTGAAATGGTATCAGTGAAAGAAGTGAACAAAAAGTGAACAAAAATCACTTACGGGTGTTCAAAATAGCAACAAAAAAAATCGCCGAAAATGGACGAAAGTGAAAAAAGGTGAACAAAAATCACTTACGGGTGTTCAAAATAGCAAAAAAAAATCGCCTCTTTATACAAACAAACTTGAAAATTGCAATAAATCTTTAAAAATGGTTTGGTTTTTACATGGACCTGGTCGTTATAGTGAGTCATATTATTGGTTGAAATTGACTTATAGAACAATATGATGATAATACTTTATCTATTCTAACTATATTTAAGCCAGATACCATGTATACATCCTAGTCAGATATAAAAGTAGCATTTCCAAGTCGCCTGGTCCCTCTTTCTTACTATATTGTTTTTAATTACAATCTCACGGACGTTCGCATAAATTTCACGGACGTTCTCTGCCTGAACAGTCTTACAGAAATTGATGACAAAATTTATTTGAATCTCCTCCAGACCAATATAAAACATCTAAATTTATCAGTTGATATGATTTTAGCTATCTGAATTAATTATAATGACATGTCTGTTACTTAACTATCACTCTTAATGGCCCTGTGCAAATCGTAACCCCTAATTTTACACCGGCTTTCCCCGGTTGGGCACTTATAACAGAAATGCCACTATACTTCTGTATACTATATTTCTACTATATTTCTGCAATCATAAATAACATGTATAATCAAAATAAATGCCATTTTCCTGTCACCAGAATACGCTTTCTCACATGAGTCTTAATGTCACGGACGTTCGTATTAATTTCACGGACGTTCTTGAGTTGCCTACAGTGGTACCCAAGTGTCCCATCTCGAGTCAATTCATTACAGAAATAAATGTAAGTGCCAACATAATAATGTTAATATATGCATATCACACGTTTGTATATGTGCAAAACCTTGCCATATATATTTGGGTATCTTTATATATGTATTTTGTCTTTGGGAGACCCATATACAAACTGTTATTCTGGATTTTGTAAACTAAAAATCATATACATATATCATATGTTGTATTTCGATTCAATTCGATATACGGTTTATTCCTACATGGCTGGTTTTTTGAGGAGGAACTTGTATGATTGTACTAGACATATTAAAGCAATGTCATACAAGACCTTAGTTAGATTATTGCTCCTCTGTATGGGACCCACACACACAAATTTTGATTAATAAAATAGAAGCAATCCAAAACAGGGCCGCGCGTTTTGTAAGTGGGGATTATAGTCGTAAGAGTAGTGTCACTTCGATGAAACAGAAACTGAATTTGGAAACGCTACAACAGCGACGCAAAATAAATCGCCTAACAACATTCCACGAAGCAGTTGCGGGTCGCCTCGCCGTGCCAGTGCAAACGGTCTTGCGTCCGGTCCGAAGGAGTCTCCGGAACACATCAGTAAACAGCTTCATTCCGATAAACGCCAACAAAAACTGCTACAAATACTCCTTCATACCCCGGACCATACCAGAGTGGAACTCACTGCCGCTAGAAATAACAACAATACAAGACAAGAACAAGTTCAAGCAAGCAATTCAACCTCAAACACACGAGCAAAGCAACCAGTAAACTAGACTCTCTTCCGCGCCAACAAGATCTGCGCAACTACCCTGCCCGGTTGGCCCCTACCCTGGGGCGTTGGGCAGTATACAAGAAGAAGAAGAAGAAGGCTGAATTGCTTATATGTATCTTCACAAAACATATTACATACTGAGTGTAACAAAAGCCATGAGCAAAGTAAATAATATACACGTATAACTTATTTCTTAAATAAATACACATCAAACGCATTTTAGATCATACATAATATATATGTTTTTTATAAAGAAATATTAGACAGAGAAACCATTACGCTAAATATGTACGCTAAACATATACGTGTTTGTTATTATACAAATAATACACTGTCTAGAGTGCATTGTGTAAATGCAGCGCACTCGAGGTTATGTTAGGTGTGCGATGTGCACGAGGCGCAAGCCGAGTGCGCATGCGCACACCTAACATAACCGAGAGTACGCTGCATTTACATGATGCACGATAATGACCGTGTATTATTTGTTTTATAAAACAGGCTCAACCACGGATTGTTTTATTTTGCTAGATTATTGAAAACAGGCTCTCCACAATTAGGAACCAAGTCTATCTACTCCCTAGAGTGTGAATTTATTAGGAATTTACCAAATTAATCATCACTAGATTGCACTCGCTTCACTGAATTTGACTCTGCAACTCAGCAGATCAAATGCAGTCGCCGAAAATCCGAAAATTTTCCCGTTAAAAGTGAGAATTATCAAAGAATTGTATGCATTTCCATTCCAAAACTTCCCAATATCAAACCACATACTATATAATTTACGAATCTGCCAAGATTTATTTACTACAGAACACATTATTTACAGAACGAAGCATTTTCCATCTTTTTTGTTATCACTTTCGCAAGTTTGACTTCGTAGAACTATGTCAACAAGCATTGTGACGTCACAGCCGTGCAAATATCGCGCAACAAAAAGTGACAACACATGTGTGTTACGCTTTTTCTTGTTTGTTTGTTGAAATTTAATGAATAGTCACGTGACTGGATTTAACCAATCACGTTACTGAATTTACCAGAGCCGTTTTATAATGCATTTTAACATTATATTTAGAAAGAATATTTAATAAAAAGTAATAACAATCGCATATAATAAAAAAATATATACTAAACGTGTTTAAATCTAATTTGCAGAGATTATAATTTTGTTATAACATTAATATTTCAAAGTCAAATCTTGCAAATAATAATGTTGAATGTTGATAGTTTCAGATGTTTCCTGACCCACATCTCATTTCCTAATTCATGTAATTGTTAACCTCCAACCTGTTTCAATGTTTCAATTATAATTAAGAATTAATTTGTTGGCAGTGACCTGTGTCGAAAGGCACACACAAGGGGCACCTGCTGTCAAAAAATTGTGCCAGTACTTGAACTTTTACTAATATTTGTTGGGACATAAATGACGAACGAACGTCCGTGAGAACAACATTTCATAAGTTTTTTACAGTTAAATGACTTGCAGGAAATACATCTATCTGGGATATGAGAGACATAACAATGTACTAACAACATCAACTAGTATAAACTTGCTGTGAGCGTTTAACATGGTAACATTATTAGAACAATATTCATGATCGAACGTCCGTGAGCGAACGTCCGTATCGTCAATAGTTGACGAAAGGATTCGAAAATAAAATTGCTGTACCGGTGTCTACGTGCAGATAAGCAGCCTCAGATTAGTAATTGGGTCTACACATACCGGACGTTCGTTTTTTATCACGGACGTTCATGAAGATCAGTTTTCGGCCCAAACCAAATATTCCATTTGATAGATAGTTTTTAAATAGGCAAAATACTGTGGCCCTACTGTGAGTCTGTAAGATATTGCTAATTAGTCGATTATGTGACGAGCACAAAGGACGCGTGACTCACTTGTTCCAGTACGAGAATGGCAAGTGCCTATTACGCTCCTCGTCATCAGAGGGCGCTCGAACATAAAAATGCATGAAAGGCGAATACATTACATCTCCCCCTCATAATAATGAAGAGTGGTACGAATACAAATAATGGAGTTTACAATTGTGATCCCATTGTGTGCGTCATTATATTATCACATAGCACAATGAGTTTGCATTACATCGAATCGTGCTAATTATTTAATTGGGTCCTATCGTAATATGTAATTATAACGAACAATATAACAACGTGTATACTTAAACATAAACATTGTATTTTTATTTTATCAATTATGATTACACAATTATGGTTCAGTAAGAGATATTATTTGAATAATTAACATTGTGGTATCCGGTTATCAATTAAATTACTTATAATGTGAGGTTAATAACTTATTACTACATTGTGGTATCCGGCTATCAATTAAATTACTTGCATGTGAAATGAATAACTTATACTTATGACTACTTATAATCAGTTCGATCGACTAGCTCAATATACGATCCTCAATATAATGCTTCTACTTGACCTTCCCCATTTTATGAAGGCAGTAGGGTACTAGTAACACAACTCAGTTATGTTGTACATTTAACGAGACACGTACATGTATTTGTATAATTCTTAATACTCGATTGCATACGATGTCCACACACTAATTAGCATGGTTTACTACACTAACTTAATATTTAATCTAACAAAACAAATCACTTCATGATGCAATTTTATAATGGAACTTTTAATACACAACATTGAATAACGTTATTACTATTGATATTACAGTCATTGGAGGATAACCATTATGACAATCTTTTAATATCCCAACTTTATGATACTTATGACAGATCGTTATTACAAAATAATGTATGGCGTAACTAATGATGTAATGGAGTATAATGTTGTGATAAAACATGTTGCCTTCTTGAGGTTCTAGTGAAGTTCATCAACCATTTATTTAGTACACTACATCTACCATAACACATTATGCATATCAACTAACTAAAGGGAGGCATACAGAATCATGCAACTACCCTCCTTCGGGCACAATGCGTACCCCTATTTACAAAACATCAAGCCTCATATAGTAGCCTAGCGGGTGGTTTTGATACCCGTCCGCTTCGAGTGATAAGAGGTGGTGTATGTTGTGCGCTTGCATGCACCCGTTCGCGTGTGTGTGGTTCGCCATTTTGGGAGGACTCGCGGTCGTATGGGCTATCGCGCTTGCTGGGCGATTCGTTTCCCGCCTCCTGGGCACCGAGTGACCGCGTGGTGTTTTCTTCACCGGCGTGGTCAGCAGTGGTGGGGCTTGGGATCGGCCGAATATGTGCCAAATTTCTCCGTATCTCGCCGCGGGGCGTGGTCAGCACATAACTGCGGGGGCTGTCATGTTTGCGAGCAACATGACCTCGCTGCCAAAGAGAGTTTCTCATACGGAACATTACTGGCTGTGCGGGCCGCAGATCAGGTAATGCATGTGTTTTTCTAGTTCCATCAAAGTACGCCTTCTGTTTATCCTGCCTCGCTTCTAGTTTTGCACGCATTGGCGGAGCGATGTGCGGTCGGAGGAGATGATTTACGACGGGCAGCCTGCTCCTTAGCAATCGACTGTTCAACAGTTCGGCTGGGGCGTATCCAGCAGTTCCATCAATGGGGGTGTTTCGATACTCTAACAGCGCGTAATGAGGATCACTACCGCTGAGTTTTGCTCGTTTCATCAAATTCTTGACAGTTTGGACGTGGCGTTCAGCTTGGCCATTACTCTGGGGAAAGTTTGGGCTAGACGTGATATGGGAGAATTCCCAGGCCTGCTCAAACTCCCGAAATTGAGCTGAGACAAACTGGCGGCCATTGTCCGTAATCAGGCATTCGGGGATTCCATTTCGAGCAAATATGCGTTTCAGAGTCCCAATGATTGCGTGGGACGTCATG
Source organism: Echinarachnius parma (assembly GCA_037951105.1). NCBI lineage: Eukaryota > Metazoa > Echinodermata > Echinoidea > Clypeasteroida > Echinarachniidae > Echinarachnius > Echinarachnius parma. The sequence continues at coordinate 126,825 of JBAMJV010005272.1, read as the reverse complement.
TCTTTCAAAAGTTCTACCTCAGGGAATTTGGAGTAGTAGTCTACTACTAACAGAAAGTCTGCCCCTTCAAAATGAAAAATATCGGCCCCCACCTTTGACCACGGCCTCTCTGGCATGGGGTGGGGATGGAGGGGTTCCGCAGACTGTGCCCTTTTGTATGTCTGGCATGTGGAACAATTTGCTACCACCTCCTCAATTTGGTGATTGATGCCTGGCCAAAACATCACTGTGCGCGCTCTTTGTTTTAGCTTTACAATTCCCAGGTGCGATTCATGAATTTTATGCAGCATTTCTCGCTGCATGCTACGCGGCATAACAATCCTATTATCCCGGAGGATGATTCCGTCCACGTACACCAACTCATGGCGATGTTGGAAGTACGGGATCAGCTCCCCTGGGAGGGCTTTTCTATCGCATGTCCAACCCTGTTCAATTTGCAGGCGCAGCATTTGCAGTACGTTGTCGCGCTCTGTCTCTTTCCGGATTTGCTGTAGTCTTTGCTCAGACACCGGTACATTGTCAGCAATGTAATTCACGTCTATTCTATCATCAAACTCGCATGCGTTGGCGCTCTCTGGATCGGATTGATTTACGATCCGGCTTAGCGCGTCTGGTAGGAACATCTCCCGGCCCGGTTTCCACACCAGTACCAATTCGTAGCGAAGGAGGTGCATTCTCATGCGCTGGAGCCGGGGACTCAGCTTGTGCAGTGGTTTAACGAGCAAGCCTACCAATGGTTTGTGATCTGTGTGAACCACAACCCGCTGACCTGCTATGTAATCATGGAATTTTCGACAAGCATACAGTATCGCGCATAGCTCTTTCTCGATGGTCGCATAATTACGCTCAGCTGCGTTCACACTGCGCGACGCGTAGGCAACAGGTCTGTCATCTTGGATTAGGACTGCTCCAAATCCGCTATTGGAAGCGTCAGTGGCCATTGCGACAGGCGCGTTCACATCATACAGTCTTAGCACTGGCGGTGATGTGAGCAGACGTTTCAGCTCATCTACTGCATCCCTATGCTTTTGCTCAAAGTGCCATGCGATGCCCTTCTCCATTAGTTGCCTCAGCGGGGCGGTGATTTCAGAGAGGCTTGGAATGAATTTGGCCATGTATGTAACAATTCCCAAAAACGTTTGGACTTCCGCCTTGTTCGCTGGGTATGGCATTTGCAGCACGCTGCTCACTCGAGATGGGCTTGGCGATACCCCTTCGTGGGATATTACATGGCCCACGTATTCCACCCTGTCAGAACGCATGACAGACTTTTTAGCATTCAGCTTCAAGCCGGACGCTTTCACACGCGCGAGTAGTGCGTTCACACGAGAATCATGCTGAGCAGCAGTCTCTCCCCAAACGAGAATGTCGTCAACGACTGTCTCGACCCCCTCTAAATCCCCAAATTCTACCTCCATCACCCTTTGCCAAATTTCACTCGCCGATGAGATGCCAAATGGCAGCACGCAATACCGGTATCTCCCAAAGGGGGTATTGAAGGTGGTCAAACGTGAGCTTTCGCCACTCAATGGGAGCTGCCAGTATCCGCTCGTCGCGTCGAACTTAGAAAAAAATCTCGCTTTTGGCATGCGGGCCGCAATGTCTTCGAACGTTCGCATGGGGAAGTGCTCGCGCCGAATGGCTGCGTTGAGGTCACGCGGATCAAGGCATATGCGTACAGCGCCGTCAGGTTTGCGGACGACAGTCATTGAGTTAACCCAGTCTGTCGGTTCAGTTACGGGTTTTATGACTCCTAACCCTTCCATGCGCTCTAGTTCGGCTTTGACTTTATCCCTAAGCTTATAAGGAATCGTACGGGGCGGATTTTGTTTCGGTTCCGCGTTCTCCTTCAGCGCTATGCTATATTCGTGACCGTGTAGCCTCCCTAGTCCATCAAAGAGCTCGCTATTATCCTGTATTACTTTCGCAGTAAATGCCACGGACTCTGGGCTCTGGGCTGTGTCGCTGATGCGTGGGGTCATGCCTTTCCCCGCTTGCATTGTTTGACTATCATTAGAGTGGGGCATATCATTATCGCTCGCTGGCGATTTCTGAGCGCTAATTTCACCAGAGCGCGGTGCTTGGGCTGTGCCGGGGGCTGTGCGTGCACTCACATCATACACCTCATTTCTCACAAGTAACCCTATCCATTCACATGTCTCTTTTCCCAATTTTACATTTCCAGTCACCACTTGAAATACAACTTCAAAATCTTTCTTACCTATTTTCATGGTCCCCTTTGTTTGGCCCACTGGGCTGATTGTATGTCCAGAATAGGATCGCAACGTTACGTTGCTGTTCATTAGAGTGAGTCCAGCTTCCATAAAGATGGCTTCCGGTATGATGTTAACTTGAGCACCGGAGTCCAGTTTGAAGTCAATGTCCACATCGTTGATGGAAGCCGTCTGTCCCCATTCGGTCGTGGAGTGCAGGCCATCGATGTCGACGAGCGTGTCCACGAAGAATGCCTCGGGGTCGGCTGGCCGTTGGTGCGACGACCATCGCTCAAGCTCGCGTCCGACGTCGGGCAGTGTTGTGTAGGGCATCCCCCGCATCTCAGCTTCTATTTCGCGGATGTGTCGGTCGATGGGCTCCCGTTGATAGTAGGGTCGATCACGCCGCTGTTGTTGTTGTCCGCCTTGTCTGTTGGCAGGGCATTCATTTGACCTGGAGAAGTGGCCATATCCTCTGCATTCATGGCATTGTTTGTCTTTCGCAGGGCAAGTGTTGGTTTTGTGCACGTATGTGCACGACGGGCATACGGGTCCCCTGTCGTCTGGGGCTGCGGGCCGTTCATCACGCCCTCGATCTCGGCCTCGTCGAGCGGGCTGTTGCTGGCTGCTCCGTCGGATCATGTCGACGTTTTCGTTTGTCGTCGCGCTGTTCGGGGCGATCTGTCTGACATGTTCGGCTGATGCCTCGGTGACGGCGCAGATGTCGATGCATTTATCAAGTGTCAAATCGTCCGATTGGAGTAGCTTCTCCCTTAATCCCTGGTCGCTTATGCCGCAAACTATCCTGTCTTTCAGAAGCGATTGTTCAATGGTGCCGAACTCGCAGTCGTTTGCCAACCTCCTCAGGTCTGTGACATAGTTTGCGAATGTCTCCCCTTGCTTCTGGTTCCTCGTGTTGAAGATGTACCTGGTCACCGTCAGGTTCTTCTTCGGCTCGCAGTATGCCTTAAATCTTTCCTTTAATGGTTGGATTTTGTCCCTCTCGGCAGGAGCGAATTGCAAAGTTTCGTGAATCTGTTGGGCGGCAGGCCCTGCCACGTGTAAAAACGTGGCACATCTTATTCCTTCTGTCTTGTTCGCCAGTTCCGTCGCCGTCTCATATATTTCAAAGGCCCTTATCCAGTCCTTCCAGTTTTGGGCAATGTTTCCTTGCAGAGATAAGGGTCCTGGGGGCTTCAGTCCAGCCATTTCCACGATGTTTTACTTCTGACACCATGTAAGATATTGCTAATTAGTCGATTATGTGACGAGCACAAAGGACGCGTGACTCACTTGTTCCAGTACGAGAATGGCAAGTGCCTTTATTGCGCTCCTCGTCATCAGAGGGCGCTCGAACATAAAAATGCATGAAAGGCGAATACATTACAAGTCCATCGGACTGACCCAGCAATTGATGACTTGGATGAACTTCGCTGAGCAGTGATGATTAAAGACGACAGAACGTCCGTGACGAAATCCAGTATAATTTCATACAAAAAGCTGTCACTCCGCGAGCAGGAGTAGTTAGCCAACAATTTTTGAAGAATGTGTTCAGAGGGTTCAACCCTTAGTTTTGGCAATATTTTTTATTTTGACAACGAAGTAGAATTTTGGTTGTATGGGTTTTAATGTATGTTCACGGACGTTCACTTATTATGACCTTTCCTATTGAAATGTACCCTGAGCTCATATCCAAGCCGCCCTACCGCCAATTCTTATATGATACATGCTCAAGACATGTAAGATAGAAAATATAGACATTAATGCCTTTAATGTTGATTAATATTGTTTTTAATCAGGTTTAAAAATTCATAATTTGGTGGAAAATGCCAATTTATGCTATTTTTTCACCTTTGAGGTCCTGTGGCATGAAACCAAATGTGTGAAATGGTATAAAAACTATACATTTTCTGCAAGCCTTAATAATAATATTAATATAACAAAATTAAGCAGATCATTCTTGTACTTAGTATTGGCATAGAAGGTTGACAAACACAATTTACAGATTAACCAAAAGAGCTAGTTACGAGCGTTTAGCTTTTACTAATTTAATACAAGCTAAACCTAATACTGCAACGATGACCAAAATTAGATTATTATCATAATATGAAAGAAATCATTCAAATTCTGACGTACATTTATGATCTAAAATCGTTCTAAACAAACAATTCAAACACTGCTCAACTTTGGAGGTAAATTATATAAGCAATTGTAAAATAAAATTATACAAACTATCAAAGCCTATAGCCTAGCTAGGTCCATTGGAAATACGGCATATATTATAGACTATATAGATCCAGGTTTAAGGCCTAACATATAAATACAAGACGTATTAGTACTCCATATGTCAAGTTCAGATTTGTAAATGATATTCTAAAATTGACTTTGCAATGCCCGATGCTTCTAGAAGTCAAAGCTTTCTACGCAGCGCCACATTCTAGAAGTTGTATCGATTCTACTTCTAGTCCAGCATTTACTAGCGTACCGTTTCTGAAAACTGAGTTCAGAGATCATAAATGACTCTCTGCCATCTATATTCTAGTTGTGGATGCTTGAATCTGGTAAGAATTAATATGACCCAGGTTTCTAGAACCATAATTCGACAATGCCAAATTTATTTCATGGACTGGACTACCGTACACTATGGCCTAGGCTAACTTTATATACTGGTCAGTGGATATAGTTCTATTTCTACTGCTTGTAAAACTAAAAGTGCCATGGTATCACTTCATGCCAGACTCAAACGTAGCACGTACAAGTCAATGGTAAAGTTCACTCGCGTTCACGAACATTGCGTTTCGACATCAGCTACATACGCTAGACTAGATAAATTCTTTTAATTCTAATACTAGACTTATTACATGTATTATAAAAAGTGTTTACAACACGTCTATGGCATTTACTAATGAAGGTTATCTACCTAAATTGTACCTTTCTTCCCAAATTCCCTCTTCTAACAGCAGCAAATGCACAACTAGTAGAGCAGATAAGTGTAAAATATCATGGAAATCGTTCAAAGTTTGATACAAGCAACATACTTGGTATGCAGAATACCTTAGGGACACTTTTTAGAAAAAAAACACTTAGCCAAGCGAAAATCCAAGATGGCCGCCAAAAAGAAACTTTTTGATATAAAAATTGACTGAGTTGGCCAGTTTTAATAATGTTGGTGTCATTTTATATGTTAATTAACATACTGAACACGATGGTAATACATACGGACCCATGTGATGGCCAAAATCCAAGATGGCCGCCATTTTCCCAGATGGCCCCAAAAAGCTACTTTTTGATATAAAAATTGACTGAGTTGGCCGATTTTAATAATCTTGGTGTCGTTGTATAATAACGCTTCCAAAAGGCGCTAAATCCACTTTCCAAAAAAATTGAGTTAACGATATATCTACATGAATACTCTACGTAGCTATCTAGGAATCCACATTTTACCCCAAATAACTCACTCAAAATCAAAATATAGAAAGTTAAATTTTCATATTCCCATAGGCACGTGTACAAAGTGGGACAAAGAAACCTGTTTTCCTCGGAAGTTGAAAAAGTGGATTTAGCGCCTTTTGGTTGAAAGCTCTTCGACATGCTGAACACAATGGTGATACATACAGATTCATAGGATGGCCAAAATCCAAGATGGCCGCCATTTTTTCAAAAGGCCCCAAAAAGCTACTTTTTATTATAACAATTTACTGAGTTGGCCGGTTTGGATAATATTTGTGTTGACTTAATTGTTAATTGATAATATCAAAAGCGATTGTAATACACACGGACCAATATAATAGCGAAAATCCAAGATGGCTTCCACTTTCAAAGATGACCGCCAAGGCTAATTTTTGTCTCATAAAAGTTGACTGAGTTTGTCGATTTGTATTATCTTGATGTCGATTCATATGTGACCTGATATGTTTCTTGATGTGCTGAAAACATTTGTGTTACACAAAGACCTTAACAATGGCATAGCTAAGCCTAAGGGATATAGGGCTATATAACACCGGGTGCACTCATGTATAATGTAAGACGGGTATGTGCCGCTTACAACCCCCCCCCCCCCCCCCCCCCCGCTTTCACACCCGATTGCCTCTCTCAAGATACCCGATTTTCAAAAATTGCCACTCCATAGACCCCAGGAATCACTTGGCCAGGTAGTTGAGTAGCGCCAAGTCCACATTCTTCTTCTAGTCAGCTCCTTGGACCACCAATATTGAGGGTTTCCGTAGGTCTTTGGTAGCTCCAAGTCCATGTATTTTGTAGTTTTAGTATGCTCCTTAAGACCCCTTAACTTCCGTTTCTGGGTTTTTGTAGCTCCAAAGACCCTATATTTGATGCTTGTAGTCAGCTCTTAAGACCCCCACATCAGAATTCCGTGAGGCTCACCCCCGTCAAAAAATAATTTGAGACCCCCCCCCCCCCCCCCCCTCCCCTGTATATAACCCTTCTTTCTGTACTGAATTCATGAAATGTCTTTTGTTCTTGATTTTTTTTGACAGGCTGCACCTTTATTGATATTTCCCATCCCGGAACGATCTCTTTACCTCATCCTGCACCGTCCAAGCCCTTGGCCCCCTGAATATATGCCTAACATGTTTATTAAGAGAAGAAGACGATTTTAATCATTAATAATGTATTGGGAGATCATGTACAGTATGCATACAACAGCATTTTATACACCCAGATCAATTCACATGTTCAGATTAAACTTTCCGACCCTAGCTTCTCAGTTGGAATATGGCTTAATACTGGGTACGCCATGGACCGCTCTACAGAGTGTATAAAAAAAAAAGATACTCGAAGTTTAAAGGTCAATTATTTCAAAGTAATATATTTTCATACCATAAAAATTATATAGTTGTAAAGGATAACTATTTAGCTTTCATTTGATACCTTTCCTGAATCAGCAGTGCCACGCATTCCTGAGTTCTTTGTTGTTGAAGGTGACCGGTGCAAAACCTACTTTTTGCAAGTTGGCTTATCATTCGATTTCTTGAAATTAATGGTGCTATGTGAATAAATCTCTTTGTACATGTTTTATTGTTTTTACGAATGAATGAATCGTTTAATTGAATACATTTACTAATCATGCATGACTAAGTACATTGTTATTGAACATTTGCGCTGGTGGACATCCTCCAGAATGACATTTTGATGTTAATATCGGTCGTCAAAAATTGACAGTTGGATGGGACTTTGTGGAAGTGGTCAAGAGATCGGACAATTTGTCTTTGATAATAATTGGAAGCATGTACCTTCAGATGATACATGAATATGGTCAGTACCTCAGTTGGAGGAACAAAATGAGCGATAGGTGCATGGAGTATTTAGACAGATCTGGTGGGTCCAAGAAAGTGCATCTGTCCATCGTCTTTTCGCTCTAAGAGATAGACTACGGGAAGTCTTTGGGGAACATGGGGAAAGGGTAATTATTGCGCCTAATCATGAAGTGGGATGACCATCAATGTTCCTTGTGATTTATTTATGTCGGAACATTTAACGTACAAGGTGTTTTCATCTCCTCCTAATGACCTGGATGATGTGTGGGCCACATTCGACACGAGATGGATGTTTTGGACACAAAAACAAACTTCTACTTAAATCACGCAACATTTAAGTGTGGCACCATTGATTTTAAAAATGTATTCATTAGTAAAAACTTGCAAAAAGTAGGTTTCGCACCTGTCCTCTTCAACAACAAAGAACTCAGCAATACGTGGCACTGCGAATTCAGAAAAGGTTTCAAATGAAAGCTTAATAGTTACGCTTTACATCTATATCATTTTTATGGTATGAAAATATAATATTTTGAAATAATTGACCTTTGAACTTCGAATACCTTTTTTTGATACGCTCTGTATATACCAAACAAAACTGTAGAGATTTTTGCAGCTTCCTTATCATCAGCTTGGGTCATAGGGGTATGATATTATTACAGTATCACTCGTTTACCCTATTCGATATGCCACATTGTATAGATGGACACCGACACTGGTCACACCACTCCTCTTTTTGATGATGTCGGCCTTTATCTTTCCAGGGAACCATGTAAAGGGCAACCGTCTTTATATCCTAAAAGTTTAGAAAAATAGATTTCCATAAGATTTATTAAATCTAGATATTGTCTAGGACGATGATAGATATAAATAACATGCTGTCTGCATATCCATCCCCTTAGCCATGCCTTTGAACCATTCCAGAAGCATGACCTGTACACATCAGTGTAAATATAATTGTTTAGCAACATCATACGAGGTGTATTATAGATCCTTAGTGTCTTGCATATTTCTTTCTTTTAGTGGTTCATCCATTTCCTGGGATACGTTCAATTGCTTGTCCATTCTCATATTGAAGTGGGACTGAGTTTGCACTACTTGCTCATGGTGGTTGGTCAAATTAGCAGTGTATCTTTACACCCTGAATGGTCATCATACTCAAGGAAATGATGAGCCTGACGGGATTGGGTTATTCCATGTTTTAAAGACTGACGTACTTGATCCATATAGGTGATAGCTGGGTGACTATAGTGTCCGGGTCAATGTATAATCAATTATACTTACAGCCCAACTTAAATCATTACAGAGAAGCAAATAACAGACGGTGACCAAACTCTTACAAGATATTATTTTGGTATATACCGTAAAAGGGACCATGTCGTTGCCAGTCTCAGGCTATGAGCCTAATGGGGGTTGGGAAGGTGGATAGAGGGATAGGACGATGCACGTGATAGTAAAGATATCGCGTTCATAATGATTTAAATCGTACATTTATTGTCACTCAATCATCTCAAACGTCCAGAGGCATAACCAAAGAACTACCAACGATGAGAGAGGTGGCAAACAAACTTTTAGGGCAATATTTCCTATAAGGTGGCAGCCTTTACCAAAGCATGAAAAAGTGAAATCATGATTTCCTTAGGGAGGGATGGCTAATCCCTCCTTTATCCCTTTGCTACGCCATCTTGGAAAATGGCCGCCATGTTCGATTTTTACCATTATTTAGATTTATTTGTATGGACATAGTGTTCAGCTCATCAAACAACCTTTTAATCAGTACAAAGATTATTAGAATCAACCAGCTCAGTCAGTTTTTGAAAACAAATATAACATGCTTTTTGGCAACCGTCTTGAAAAATGGCCGTCATGTTGGATTTTCGCCATTACATATGTCTGTATGTATCATAATCGTCTTCAGCATATCAGGTCACATGTGAATCGACATCAAGATCATAATAAAAATCGGCAAACTCGGTCAACTTTTATGAAAAAACTTAGCCTTGGCGGTCATCTTGGAAAGTGGCAGCCATCTTGGATTTTGGCCATCGTATGGGTCCGTATGTATCACCAGTGTGTTCAGCATGTCAATAAACGTATAAAACGACACCAAGATTATTAAAATCGGCCAACTCAGTCAATTTGTATATCAAAAAGTAGCTCTTTTGGGCCATCTTGGAAAATGGCGGCCATCTTGGATTTTGGGCATCATATGAATCTGTATGTATCACCATTGTGTTCAGCATGTCAATAAACATATCAAACGACACCAAGATTACTAAAATCGGCCAACCCAGTCAATTTTTATATCAAAAAGTAGCTTTTTGGCGGCCATCTTGGATTTTTGCGTGGCTAAGTATTTTTTCCTGAAAAGTGTCCCTATGGTAGCCTACATACCAAAGCTCTTGCTTGTATCAAACTTTCAACGATTATTACACTTATCTGCTCTACTAAACCGATAACGTAATAAACAGAAGAAACGTGTACAAGCTATATGCGTACAATACATGTGTGCGATAAAAAAAAATCATACACGTAAAGTCAATGCATTCCTGAGTACAAAAATATGTTGTTGCCTTTCAGCTGACATCCCTAGCCAAAATATTACGTCATTTTCTAGCGTTGTGATTGGATGAGGCTCTCAAGGCTCTCGATTCATTCTCGATTCAACATGTCAAATCGGGCCCGATTGGCTCCGATTTGATACCGACTGGTAAAATCGGAGTCGTGAGGCATCATACACAGAGCCGATCCGACTGAAAACCAGTCGGGTCGGGTCGAGTCGGCTCTGTCTGCGCCGGGCTGTAGGTGTATGTGTATACCACCCGAACGCTAAGTATTCTCATCACAATGTCTGATCTTGAGGAGGAACTGCTACTAAATGTAGACATCAAAGTTGATGTAAACAGCTCCACAAAATAATAATGTCATTGGTATAGTGATAGGGATGGTGATGATGATGATGATGCTGATGATGATGATTTTGATTATGATAATGATGATGGGGATGTAGGAAGGATAGAAGGAAGAGGACGAGACGGAAAATACCATGAATTCATTCTTCAGTAAAGTCACTAAAACGACTTCTACTACTAGTACTATTTACTTGCCAATATTAATTACATATGCACCGTTATCATCTGCATGACATCATGAAATGCAAAGGTATGCTCAAGATTCACCGTCATGTCTATATAATGTACATAACCTGAACTATACTAGTCACCAACAATCACTCTGCGTTAGCTGCCAGGCGGCCCGTTTACGAAAACATCTCGGGAAATAACACGACATATAAGGGTAAACAAATTTATTTGCATGATTCAATATCATACAATAGAATATTCTTTATACGCAATAATAAAATGTAATTAGCTGTTTTCAAAAGATTTGTATTCCACTTTCATCATAAGCTGGCGTAAGTTCGTGTCATGTGAAGTCTGGATTATAAACCCTCACAAAAATGTCCGCAATTAAAGTTTGAGCGTTCATATTTCCCATATTACTTTATTACAATTCATAAATGTGTTACCATTGGAAAGCTTGTATTCTCCCCTTTACAATAATATGACATTTTTATCATGGAATGTGCAAAGTTAAAACGGAAATCTTGCATAAAGCATTAATATGGTCAAACATAATGATAATTTCTCAATCAGTCAATAAAACACACTACATCTTCCTAACAACGTACACAATCGTTATTGCACCACCTCAAAATCATAAAGGTATATTTCATCCTCCAAAAAAAATGATAAAACGCCATTGACATTCACACATGACCGACTGAACATCATTCATAACACCGTACTCAGTCTTCTCACAGCAAAAGTAGGGTACACTGTTGTTTTATCAATGCATTTTGCAACATTTCGCTTTTGACTTTGACCCATATTCGGGTGTCATGCGCATTCCATAATAACATATTCATGGCAAATGTCATATCAGTTTAAAGTGGGGAATACAAGCCTTCCAATCATACCAAACTCATGAACAGTAATAAAGTAACATGAGAGATATGAACGCTCAAACTTGAATTGCGGAACTTCTTGTGAGGGTTTTTAATACACAGTTGTATACGTCTCACTCTACGCTCTAGGCGGGGGACTTGCACGTGTGACGTCATTATCCCGTACTCGGTAATTCCCGTTTCAAGCCAAGTATAGAAGTTTTGAGAAGGGTCTTGGAAAAACGCTTCTTATTGCGTTTCATTGATATTTCAAGACTTAAAGCAGATTATTTGTGTTCTGGTTGGTATAAGCTTCCCGTACATGTATAATTTGTCTACTTTGTGATATTTATTCGCTCAGGTAGGCTACTTTAAAGAAGACTGAATAAATAAATAAATAAATATAAATAAATAGATAATAGCTATATTTTGGAAAAAGGATTTGAACATTTTGATAATTTGTCTCTACCTTCCCTTACGTGATGGGAAAAACAAGAACTGCCACGTATTACTACGTTTTATGGCCCGGTCAGATATCAACGGATAGCGGAAACGTATGCCCAACGAATAGACAATTTGCGAAATTAAATTATCCAGTGATGAAAGTCGTCTCCATTGCTTCATGTACAAAACATAGAACAACGTACATCACCGGACAAGGAACGGACAAGAAATGTATAGAACGGATGAAAAATTTAGCTCTCCGCTTGACATACGTTTGCGCAATCCGTTGATATGTGACCGGGCTATTAGCAATGATATAGCCGCCGGATAGCCTCGTTTCAATGCATTATACATAAATTCCAACACGTGACACGGGAGGCGTTACTGGTGCATGTGACTGGGTCATTAGCGACGAGGTGGTACGATTCACAACGAATAGCAACGATTGTGACAAATCGTTGTGGCATGACTTTAGTTTTGAGCCGTTCCAACATTGTCGTGGTGCCTCCGAGAGTCACGACGTTCTACGCGATTCACAACGGTTTGTTCGAAGAACAAGAACACGAACGAATTACAACGATTCACAACGACCTGACCGATTTTTTCCACGAATGATAATCCGTTGCAATTCGCCGTAGAAATCGCCACAATAGGACCGCAATTTTTTGTTTTATCTAATGATTTCAGTTTTAAAGGGGACCACCCGGCAAAGATCAACACATAATTATAAGTTTTGGTACCTTTTTGTGATATCAAATAGTTACCCAATATTTTGAAATGGGTTGTGTAATTCATAAATAATGCATTTAATTACCACCACTTACGGAACCATTATTATTTCCTGGTTCCGAACGCGCCAAAAATGTGCGAGTGCGCCAATTATATTCACGCGTACGTTTGGAGACAATAGAATCCCGGACAATTCGTTCGCTCTGGACAAATGTAGTCTTCGTACATGCAGGCCCATATACACATGTTGTAGTATGGTGATGAACTTGTTGATGTTACCCTTCCTTTATAAGAATATTATGTTTGGGAGGTGGTACCATTGAATGTTTTAAGTAGTTATTTTCCTTTAATAGATTCATTATTATTATTAAATATTTTGTGAGCGATATAACAAAATTCCTACTTTTGGTGAGCAATTTCCCCAAAGGTTGAAAAGTAATATTATGCATAATATTAGAATATTTTCCGTCCCAAAATTGGGACATTTTATGTAATGAAAAGCTTACTAGAAAACGATCGAAAGATGTTGTGGACATGAGCACGCCACGTAAGTAATCACTTAGGTACCGAAAGCTACGAACCTGATAAATTTTCTCATAATCCATATATACATTTAAAGGGACAGTTTTGTTTCGGTAAGACTGAACTTTAGAAATCAAAAACTGCACAATAACATTACAACCAATACAACCAATACTTACAAGCAACATTTAACATTACAAACTAATAGTTAAAATGTTATGCTCGGAAAGGATAACACTTTGTGCTAATGTCTTGTCCAATCTTCTTCATGGTATCCCATTTACACTCTCACTGAAGGTATTTTTATAACCGCTTTTATAGGGGGAACTGTAATCACGAGTAATATTGATAGTATACTGTTGCTAAATACTCTACGCATTATGTGTAATGAGTAATCACTAGTCTACTACATTTATACATGTTAAAGCTTAAATTTTGATCTCAAACAATTGTGCATAAACTAATCATTTCTGTGACATTGTCATTTTGATATGTATTACAATTATGCAAATCACATCAAGTTTTACTTTTTACATGCACGTTTCGCTCAGTGTGCGCGGATTGGAGAACAAACATTTGTTCCCGTTACTCTGGATTCTGATACCCTCGTAAAAACTTCCACCTTATTTCAGTTATGTTGCCTATTGTTGGACTATTAAATTTTATAAATCGGCCATAACTTCTTTAAACCCACGGATACACCCAAATATTATCTCTTATTCACAAAAAGCTTGAGTAAGATACGATTCGATTTTAAAACTGTTGCCAATTGGCTTTACGGCTTTTCGACTGCCCATGAGTAGAGGCCTAAGTGTGCCCGCATGTTGAGTCAGGGCTGGACTTCCGAGTCATTCATTACATAATAAAGACAATTTGTCATAGTTAATGCGGGCGATCGTGCAAATACTGTTGTTACACTTTGAAGTCTCCTTCTTTTAGTTTTGATTGCCAATGATTGAGTCTCGTTAAGTTTTACAAGTGTGATTTAGATAATAAACACAACAAAAAAGTAACTTCACCCCTAATCAAAATAGCTTAACTTTTTAACAAATAGGGTTTTAGCAACATAACTTGGCAGGAATCTTTCTTAACTTATTGGCTAACGTCTCCGTGAAAATGAACTTGATCCGCCATGCCATGCATGAGTGAGCACACATTAAAGGCAAAATGTCACTTTTCAAAAGTCACAAGAGTCAAAAAGTGACAATTTTGCCTTTGATGTGTGGTCACTCATCCATGACTCGACGGACCAATTTAATTTTCACACAGAAGTTAGTCAATACATTAAGAACAATCTTGCCGAGTTATTTTGCTCAAAACCCTTTCGTTAAAAAGTTATGTTATTTGATTAAGGGGGACTTATTTTGTGTTGGGTTTAATTGATCAGTATTGTTGAAATAAACTCAACAAAAAAGTAAGTCCCCTCCTGATTAGAATCACATAACATTTGAACAAAAATGTGTTGAGCAAAATAACTCGGCAGAATTGTTCCTACACTAATTGACTAACTTCTGTGTGAAAATAAAATTAGTCCATCGAGTCGTGCATGAGTGAGCACACATCAAAGGAAAGATTGGCACTTTGTGTGCTCACTCATGCGTGACTCAATGGACCAACTTTATTTTCACACAGAAGTTAGTCATAAAGTGTAGGAACGATCCTGCCGAGTTATTTTGCTCAAAACATTTTGCTCAAAAAGTGACGCTATTTTGATTTGGGGGACTTACTTTTTTGTTGTGTTTATGAATCATGCACGCTTTTGTAATACACACAGCAAAAAAAGGAAGTCCCCCTATTAAATCAAAATGGCGTCACTTTTTGACAAAAATGTTTTGAGCAAAATAAATCGGCAGGATTGTTCCTACACTTTGTGACTAACTTCTCTGTGAAAATGAAGTTGGTCCATTGAGTCACGCATGAGTGAGCACACAAATAGCCAATCTTTCCTTTAATGTGTGCTCACTCATGAATGACTCGATGGACCAATTTTATTTTCACACAGCAGTTAGTCAATAAGTGTAGGAACAATCCTCAAAACATTTTTATTAAAATGTTATGTTATTCTAATCAGGAGGGGATTTACTTTTTTGTTGAGTTTATTCCAACAATTCTGATCAATTAAACCCAACACAAAAATAAGTCCCCCTTAATCAAGTAGCATAACTTTTTAACGAAAAGGTTTTGAGCAAAATAACTCGGCAGGATTGCTCTTACATTTATTGACTAACTTCTGTGTGAAAATTAAATTGGTGCGTCGAGTCATGGATGAGTGACCACACATCGTAGGCAAAATGTTCACTTTTTGACTCTTGTGACTTTTGAAAAGTGACATTTTGCCTTTAATGTGTGCTCACTCATGCATGGCGGATGGCGGATCAAGCTTTTTTTGCACGGAGACGTTAGGTCTCTATTTTTGTCAATTTTTACCAAGTCAGTGCCTGATAAATGTGACTTATTGCCCTACATACCACTGAACACGCGAGTATTCCGCGCGCCATTGTTAGTGTGCATTCAGCTGTGTGCCGAGCGGTGCCGAGAGAATGGACATAATTATGGCGGGCAGTAAGTCTCAAATATCAGACACTGACTTGGTAAAAATTGACAAAAATAGGAACCTGACATGGGCTCACTCAAAGCGCCCTAAAACAAAAACTACACGTCCAAAATTACTTTTCTTGGTATCGTTGTTCATTGGAAGGGACACCCTATCCGATGGACATGTTCATTTTGTTGCTTTATTTTAAGAAGTGCCCCGTTCCGTTATTTCTGGGCCACCCTGTATAGGAAATTAAATAATTCACAATATTACTTTACTTTTGTTCCGTCTAAACATTTTATTAGACCTCGCGCTTTCCATCAGCCTGGCATTCCCCCTTATTCCGTTCCACTTGCATCGAGGTAAGGTTGAGCTCGTACTCGTATGTTGATAATAATATTGATAATGCAAAGTAATATTTAATCATTAGTACTTGTCATTCACTAGTATAATTCTTTTTTATTCTAGAGAGTGTGTAATGCAGTGTTCAGTTGTTGATAAATGAAATACAAAACGCCGTGCGGTTGAATTTAAATGATTATCAGGTACTCAACTTTTTTTCTGATTACGATCAAATATGTTTGCCTTATAGCTGTTTGCATTAAATTAAATGTAGTTGTCCGCATTGAGAATCTGTGTAAAGTTAGGAGAAAACATTCGTATTTCATTTTTTTCAGAATTGTCAAGAAAAGTGCAATCTTTTCTTTCGTTCAGTGTACATTTTTTTATCCATACGATGCAAATATGTTCGATTATCTTTGAAAATTGTTATTTTTTGTTTCTCAAAGGATTCCTGGCAATTTTTTGGACGAAATCGATCGGGAGTCATGAACCTTGGAAAAAATGTAAGTTTTTCATTTTGCATATGGCCATGCGCAGGGCCAAGTTATGTTAACCCCTTGACCACGGGAAACGAGTGGGTTGTGAACAAAGTCTATAGGGATTTCATTAACTCGTAGGGATATGCAGATTTCTGTAAATTGCACAGGTGCTAGTTCATGGAGGATATTTTCTACATTTTACATAGAAAGCCTATATAACATGTGCATGTTCTAGAACGAAATTGTTTTAAAAAATGAACAAATGCAATTGAAAATTATCTATGGCACCTTCACAAAATAGTCAGTATTACGAAATGTTTAACATTGCTGAGAAATATGATTTTTATAAAAGTTCAGTAAGGAATTTGAATTATACGAGATATAAGCTTTTCGAATATATCTGACTGATATGATACTCCTGTGCAATTATCTTTTCAGGAAGTACCAAAGTTATCCATTTCCAGCAAAAATATTAATTATTACTTTAAAAAAAGGGAAAATTGCTTTGAAAGATCTAGTGATGGTTAAATTATTTTATGGGTGCGGTTCGTTATTCCAAAGGTCCGTTATTCCGAACACGCAAATTTCGTACACCAGAGGGTTCGTTATTCCGAAAATAAAATAGGGTTCGTTAATCCGAACATTTGTTGCATTATTCCGAAGGTTCGTTATTCCGAAGTTTCGTTAGTTGGAAAGTTAAATCGGGTTTGTTATTCCGAAGGTTCGTTAGTCCGAAAATGAAATCGGGTTCGTTATTCCGAAGGTTCGTTAATCCGAAAATGAAATAGGGTTCGTTAGCTGGTTAGTCCGAAAATGATAGTATTGTCAGTTTTACATTGTGTGTGTGTGTGTGTGTGTGTGTGTGTGTGTGTGTGTGTGTGTGTGTGTGTGTGTGTGTGTGTGTGTGTGTGTGTTGTTGTTGTTGTTTGTGTGTTTGCACGTGTTTGTGGTAAACGTTGTCCTCCTGCAAATAATCCTATCATTTTTAGGAGGACAACGTTTACCACACACACGTGCAAACGCACACACACAACAACAACAACATCAACAACAACACACACACACACACACACACACATACACACACAATGTAAAACTGACAATAATATCATTTTCGGACTAACGAGCCCTATTTAATAATAATAATAATAACATCTTATTTACCCAGGGTAGCCACTTCAGTGACCATGGTGACGAACACTGCTCTTCTAGCGGGCCCTGCATATAAACATACATGTTAATATTATTTTTCTCCACGTAATGTATGCCGAGCGTCTGACTAGAAGGCAATAGATCCCATTGTTATGGTGGTCTGTGGTATGACCTGGCCGGGGTTCGAACCCACGACCTCGCGTGCATGAGACGGACGCTTTCATTTTCGCACTAACGAACCCTTTTTCATTTTCAGATTAACGAACCTTCGGAATAACGAACCCGATTTCGTTTCTGACTAACGAACCTTTGGAATAACGAACCTGATTTAAATTTCGGACTAACGAACTGTCCGAATAACTGAACCTTCGGAATAACGAGCTATAACCAAATTTATAACCTGAAATCGACAATCTACTTGTGACCTTTGACCTCAAGACCAGAACAACCGCCCGTATTATTGAATGCTGACCAAAGATGTGAATTGTAACAAAATCCTTAATATTGCTGCTGTTTGTCCCCTTTTTTGTGTAATACCTAATAAACACGTTGCGAAGGATATTGTACTTTTATTTCATTGTGATTTTTTTTTCTAAAGGGGTAGTAAAGTTTTGGTAAGGCTAAACGTGTACAACTACATTACAAACTAATAGTAATATCTCCACCATGCTCGAAAGGAATATAAAATTACAAATGATAACCAAGTAAAAGGCCTGTTATCATTCCAAAAGAGCAATTAAAACACAAGTTAGCGCCTTTTTTTTTTATAACGCATTGGTTTCAACAATTTTTAGTAAAAAATTATGCATGTGATGTTTTCTTTAAATAATGATTAAATAGAGAGATCATCAACAACTATTAAAAAACCTCTTTTGACATTTTTGAAAATTGTTTTAAAATTTGTTTAAAAATCATCGAATAAATCTGGGGCCCAGATTTATTCCGATCGGATGTATTTATTTTTATTTCAGCCTTTTCTAAACCGATTTTTATCAAATAAAGTGTATTCTGCAATTAAAAATTGTATGCTCTTTCAAATTTCACACTCAGTTTTTCATGATCTCACAAAAAAACTATAAAGTGCAGCGCTCTCTACAGCAAAACTACCCCTTTAAGAACTTGATAAATAAAGTATTGCGGACAATTATACACCACACATATCATAAATAATTGTGATATGATTTTAAGAACTTGATAAATAAAGTATTACGGTCATATGTTTAAAAAAATATTTCAAATTGATGGACAACAAGTGTAATTTGCTTTGATCAAACCCCTAGGTACCTGAAACAAAGATTATCTTACGTTGACCAGAAGAGTTTCATCGCAAAACGCAATATATACATTTGAACCGATCTGAGATAAATAGCTTTTTCTGCTGTAACTAGATAAAAAAAGACTAGAATTTTCGAAACGTGGATAAAAAGTATCTACCTATATGGACACCCCATATGACGTATACAATTCAAATCAGAGAAAATAATTTTTTTACCGAATTCATGATTTCTGATCATTTTTTTGCAAAACGCAATATATCCAAGCCTCTGTTTTTTTGCAAAACGCAATATATCCAAAAATGCAATGCACCATTATAATTTAGGTATCTGTGGATATCAATTTTAGCTTAGCTTGGGAATAATAAGTCATACGTGTCCCGAAGTTTTTTTCTTTCTTTCAGGGCGGTTAGATAAGGCGTTGCCATGGTAACCACAATTTTGCACCAAAAATATGAAAATCTTGTGGAGCGAACTACTTTCACAGTTTTTGAGCAATTTTGATGAAATTTGCTACACTGAATGGTCTTGGGGTAAGGGGGTGCAAGACATATTTTTCGTGAATGTTAGATAAGTCGTTGCCATGGTAACCACAATTTTTCACCAAAAATATGAAAATCTTGTGGAGCGAACTACTTTTACAGTTTTTGAGCAATTTTGATGAAACTTGGTACACTTTATGTTCTTGATGTAAGGGTTGCAAGACACATATTTTGTGAAAGTTATATAAGGCGTTGCCATGGTAACCACAATTTGCACCCAAAATATGAAAATCATGTGGAGCGAACTACTTCTACAGTTTTTGAGCAATTTTGATGAAACTTGGCACACTTTATGTTCTTGATGTAAGTGTGTGCAAGACACATTTTCGTGAATGTTAGATAAGGCGTTGCCATGGTAACCACAATTTTGCACCAAACATATGAAAATCTTGTGGAGAGAACTACTTTCACAGTTTTTGAGCAATTTTGATGAAACTTGACACACTGAATGTTCTTGAGGTAAGGGTGTGCAAGACACATTTTCGAGAATGTTAGATGAGGCATTGCCATGGTAACCGCAATTTACACCAACAATATGAAAATTTTGTGGAGCGAACTACTTCCACAGTTTTTGAGCAATTTTTATGAAACTTGACACACTGAATGTTCTTGAGGTAAGGGTGTGCAAGACAGATTGTTCGTGAATATTAGATAAGGCGTTGCCATGGTAACCACAATTTACACCAAAATTATGAAAATCATGTGCAAATTGTGGTTACCATAGCAACGCCTTATCTAATATTCACAAAAAATCTGTCTTGCACACCCTTACCTCAATAACATTCAGTGTGTCAAGATTCATAAAAATTGCTCAAAAACTGTAAAAGTAGTTCGCTCCACAAGATTTTCATATTTATGGTGCAAAATTGCGGTTACCATGGCAACGCCTTATCTAACATTCACAACAAATGTGTATTGCACACCCTTACACCAAGAACATAAAGTGTAACAAGTTTCATCAAAAGTGCTCAAAACTGTAAAAGTAGTTCCCTCCACAAGATTTTCATATTTTTGGTGAAAAATTGTGGTTACCATGGCAACGCTTTATCTAACATTCACGAAAAATGTGTCTTGCACCCCCTTACCCCAAGACCATTCAGTGTAGCAAATTTCATCAAAATTGCTCAAAAACTGTAAAAGTAGTTCGCTCCACAAGATTTTATATTTTTGGGGCAAAATTGTGGTTACCATGGCAACGCCTTATCTAACATTCATGAAAAATGTGTCTTGCACACCCTTACCCCAAGACCGACCGCCCACACGCTGATTCCTATATACCCCCTTTTTCAAACTTCGTTGGGGAAACGAAATGCGCATGCGCTAATTGGCTGCATGTATATAACGCGTTTTGCAAAGAAACGGAGGTGGCACTTAATGCGTTTTGCAAAAAAACTCAATTTTGAACTCTTCATAACGGAAGTTATAAATCTTTTTTTTTAAACTGATTTCAGATTCAAATGGAGCTATCCAACAGCTTTAGTGTAGTTAGAGTAACTCAGAAATTTTGGATTTGTCACTTATTGCGTTTTGCGATGAAACATATACAATATACGATCGAGTACTCTTCATTTAACATGGATAAACCTATAAAACAGAAGTACTAAAACGTTATGTATGTAAAGACGTTGTAGTATTGTGAAATTCTCTGTCATTCGAAGTTAAAGGGATAGTTGAGTTTTGGTAGAGAGGGCGCTAGACTACTTTTTTTTTTGTGAGGTAATGAAAAACTAAGTGTAAAATTTGAAAGAGCATAATATTTAAATAATAAAATAATCTTTGTTTGATCAAAATCGGTTCAGAGACGGCTGAAATATCCATAAATATAACAATTTGTAATAAAGCTGGGGCCCCAGGTTTATTAGAGAATTTTGAACCAGCCGTTAAAAATTCAAAAAAATGCTTCCTCTTTTCAAAAAGTTACAAAATAGGTATTTAAATAGTTGTTGGTTATTTCTCTATCTAATCACTATTTCAACAAAGCATCACTTGCACAATATTTTATTCAAAATGGTTGAAACCGATGAGTGTTTAGAGAGCGCCCTCTTACGTTTTAACGGCTCTTTTTGAATGATAACATGATCTTTACTACGTCATTTATAATTTTGTGTTCCTTTCTAGTTATAACTATTAGTTTGTAATGTAATTATGCAGGTTTTGGTTACTAAAATTCAGTTTCACCAAAACTATACTCTCCTTACCAGAACTCAACTATCTCTTTAAACATGCACCAAGTTTGGATGTGTTTAAACTTAATTTGAAATGAAATTCGTAGTCTTGATTTTATTGATATCATTAAATACAAATACTATATGAACGTATTGTTATGTAGTTGTAGAAGCCAACCCCCCCCCCCCTGCCCCCTCCCCTTCCCAGTAATAGCAATATCACACAATATGCCCCACCTAGATGAAACCAAATCCTCGCCCAAGTCACTTAATCACAAACCCCCATTATTTAGTAACTTAATCCTTAATCTCAGTCGAGTAAGCACCGAATGTTGTATGTCTCTTAAAAAGGACTTCCTGTATCCCTCTTAATAAAGACCCCTTGTTTGATTACTAACAGACTAAGAACCTGGATCTTTCCCTCAAACAGTTCACACGTATTATAGACCACCCTTGATAATGGATCTGATATGAAATTATATGTTGACCCTTCGTAAAAAGGATCTTTGGAATTTGACCATCGGCAAAGTAAAACTGTAATAACGTGATATATTGAAGCGGTGTAGGCTACTGTATGATATGTGACAACGTTGATTATCCAAAGTTGGAGTCAATACATAGTGACATTCTACTCCAGAATTATAAGCCTCCCCTTGCTACTTCATGTATGGTACCTCTCCACATTCCAAAATACATACACCGATCCCAACACAACGTGGTGGACAACCCGGGTCTTTAAAAGTTTTGCTGTAAATATTATTACATAATTATATACTTATGTATGCATGTGCAACAACAACACACAAGCATAATATTGGAATGCATACGTTTCTTTTTGTTTAGGTCTTGTAGCTTTCCATGCGTTGCTACTTCAGGATACGCTGGTCTTCTTGAAACCAGGTTAGTGTCATAATCATGTACATTGAGCTAATTTTGTTTATTCAATAACTAATTATTGTTTCCCAAAAAGTAATAGCAAATTGTTCAATGTATAAGTGTTGCATAAGTCTTTGTTTTTAGATTGAGATTGAATAATGCAACACGGCCACACCTGCCCAACACATACACTTTTCAGCTATCTTCTGCTTTATTACTGATATAATCCTTAGTGTTCCAGAACGCTTTTAAAGGGATAGTTGAGTTTTGGTATAGAGGGCACTACACAAAATATTTTTTTCTGAGATAATGAAAAACTGAGTGTCAAATTCGAAAGAGCATACAATTTAAAGGACAGAATAAACTTTATTTGATCAAAATCGGTTCAGAAATGGCTGAAATATCAATAAACATAACATTTGTAATAATTATGGAGCCCTACAATTATTCGATAATTTTGAACTAGCCGTTAATTTTTTTTAAATGCTTCCTCTTTTCACAAATTTACGAAAGAGGTTTTTTTTAAATAGCTGTTGATTGTCTCTCTATCTAATCATTATTTCAACAAAACATCACATGCACAATTTTTTTTTTTAAATGGTTGAAACCTTTTTTTTTATGATAACAGGCTTCTTACTTAGTCATTTGTAATTTTGTATTCCTTTCGAGCATGGTGGAGTTATAACTATTACTTTGTTATATTATGGTGCAGGTTTTGGTTACTAAAATTTAGTTTGACCAAAACTGTACTCTCTTTACCAGAAGTCAACTATCCCTGTAATTCAATGATAAATACCGCAAATCGGGGAAACGTTTGCAAAATCAAAAAACATTTCATTCCGAAGTTACCATGAGTAATTTTTGCTGAACTTCCATTTATTATCCTCCGTTAATGCCGACTGTTCAACTCTCAAAATTCGAACGTTTTTCCTATTTGAATTTGCATGTCCGGAAATACAACCCGTTCGGTAATACAACCCTCTGCTATAGATAGTAGTAGTAGAAGTAGTAGTAGTAGTAGTAGTAGTAGTAGTAGTAAAATTATTACTAGTGTTATTAGTACTATCTGTAGTAGTAGTAGTATTCTTGTTCTTATTAGAATTAATTATTAGTTGGATAATTATTATTATGATTAACAAATTTATTTTATGGGAACAACCACCATTTATGGGAACAACCACCATTCAAAGGTCTTCGTGGCTTGATGGTTTGAGCACCTTTCTAGCAATCCGGAGGTCTCGGGTTCGATTCCCGGCGAAGCCTATTTTTCTTTGCTCATTTTCAATCATTTAAATATTTCTAGTCAGTTTCCTCTATGTTTGAATATAAATTTATTTTATCTCTCTAATCTTAACCAACAGTTTTTGTGGTTGTTTTCCCATACCTTGCGCGATATCAACGACAGACAAAGGATGAACTACTTGGTAAGTTATTTGGATCATCTTGTTTTCATTGTTCAAGGGTGGGGTTCATCTTTAAATTTTGGGTGGTTTGCTCCTAGAAGAAAAATTGATCAGAATAATGATGAAAATACCTTCACTTGTTCTCGATCATTCGAGAAAATCGTGGAGGGGGAGGACAGTAAAAGAATTGGAGCTGTCAGTGATATAGTATAAAAGGTGGCAGTGGTGATGAATTGCATTGTTTCTTAATTACACAACCGTTCGCACAGTGTTGGACATCTAAACCCCACAAAAAAAGTTGGAAACTCAACTTTTATCGATTATATAGAGTGTCCCAGAACAAACTAAACCGAATTTCATGGCAGAAATTTCCGTCATAATGAATAATTTCTTTGATGAGATATACATGTATGAAAAGCTCTGTTTCTCTTATCTCAATTGATGTACTTACGGCACATAATTCACGCATGACTGAATTAAAACAATGGAAATTGGTGTTAACAAACTTCCATTTGCACGCAGGGGGGAGATCAATAATGTATTATTTCGAACAGTGTATGATATCGTGGCGATGCGACAGGAGGGAGAGGGGGGGGGGGGGGGGGGGGGTGGTATATGCTTTTCACACTCTAATGTACTAATGGTAGCAATACCCACTCCACTCCTGCTTCGTCCACCTATGGACATGCGAAACTTTGCAAAATGGTATAGGTTTGGCGTCCACTAGTTGATGACAAGCACTAGAATAGATCTGCGAAATGTATTTTGTTCAAGTTAATTGGAAGATTATCGCACATGCGTGAATAGATAACCTCCCATGCATGAAGAGATAATACCTCCTTAACGAAAGTCCAGAGCGCCAAACTTCCTACGCTTGTTTTTGAATGTGCTTAAAACAAGCGCAGAGCTCTGGCGCTCTGACCTTTTGCTTAGGGAGCTATTGTCTGTTCATGGTAGCTCATCGCGATCCCCTCCCGTTCATGAAATCTTCCACTGCGTTGCCAACTCGTTCTCGGAAACCGTAATGCGCTTTGCCCTGCGCTTTCACCCTGTACAGGTTGCAGGTTACGTGTACCATCGATAACAATGATAATGAACGCAGCTATCACTTCGTCGTCAAGTCATTCTTACTACGCGTCGCCTAGCGCTTCCATATTTTTGCAGAGCGCAGTAGGAGCGCAGCTCGGTGTGACGAGGGTATAAGCGGCTGTCTGAAGTTCATTTTTAAAAGTTTGTTTGATGCATTGACGTTCTCTGAATTGGAGCCTTGATCGACCAGAGGCGACCGAGTGGACGCCTTGGCTGCTCAAGCGCTAATTTTGCGATCGCTATACTCGGATATATATGCGCGTTGGGACCCAAATGGGGCGCTGATTCCGTTAGGCAGGTGATCGCATTACGCAGGTCGCTTAACACATGTTTTTCAGGGGGGACCAGTGGTCGGTCGTTATGGGCAGGTGGTCGCTATAGACAGATGCTCGCATTAGCAGGTTCGACTGTACTAAGCATTCATTTCAGACAAACATGATAAGATTTGTCACTCTGTCTACTATAAACATATCAAGGGGAAAGGGAACTATTCTGTAAAGGTCTAGAACCGTTTCTGGACCCTCTATTCAATTTTAACAAAGGACCCGTAACTCATATTTTCTGTCCAGAGTGGACAGAAAACTCCCTATTGTCTGCAGAACTGCAAAAAACGGGGGGATTAAAAGCTAACTATTACACTGTAGCTGACAAGGCCCCCAAAAAACCTTAGCACAATGGTCTTTTGTTCAGTATTGATTGGGGCGTTCTAGAGCATTCCACTAAACAATGGCAGTCCAGAATGCAATAGAACTCGAAAGAACGCCTAAGCAGAATAAATCACTTCTTCCCACTTATGGTAGCGTCAGACCGAGCTACGCTTCCACTGCGCTCTAGACAATAGCTGATCACAAGCACTGGAATGTAGGTCTACAAAGTGTGAGGATCTGAATGGGAAGATTGGCTCACTTGCTCGAAAGGAGAACCTCCCATGCATGCACAGACAATACCGCCCTGAAAAATAGTCACCTCTATGCTCCTACTACGACCATTTTGGGGGTCTTCAAAACGAGCGTGCCAGTGCCACGATCTGAGCTGTTGTCATGGGAGCCATTGTATGTTCATGCGTGAGAGGCTGTTCTTTCATTTATTCCTCATTGAACAAAATACCTTTTATAAAAGGCCACTCTAGCTACTCGTTCCTACAATGCTTCGCCTCGCGCTTCCAAATTTATAAATATGGATTAGGAGCGCAGCAGAAGCGTAGTAGGTCTGACGGAGGTATTACATACCCTTCATTTGAGACCGAGTTCGTCGCACAGTTTCGGGGCAGTTCCGCCAGCGCGACATAGTACGGTGTATACGTGCTATGCCTTGAGCAAGTGCATTCAGTGCGTTGTATATATATGCCGAGGCCGCGGGTTTGCATGGACATTCGCATTCGCGGTTCGAAATATTCATATCCAGTCTGTTGAATTAACCCAAAGCCTGCCACATTAATTGGAAGGCCTGTTTTGGGGATTTGAAAGAAATATATTGAAAGGCAAATACCCCATGCCTGCAGAATAGGGGTCGTACACACAATATAGCCACTTATGTATACACTGCAACCGCACACAATACAAAGGGCCTGGTCAGATACTATATTGTGCGTGCATGCACAGCCTTAGCACGTGAGGAGTTAAAAATGAGACAAAAACAGTCATATTTCTTACACAAGTATAATCATGTGCAATTCGCACTGGTAAACTCATGAGATTGTTATAAATGAGCAAATGTTTAGTTAGTTTCGGCTGACCTGCTCAGAAGTGTTGAGTACATGCATAGAGATAATACACACGGAAATGTTAGCAGAAAATCTGCGGTGATAAGCCGTACTAGCGAAATATCCCATCGTGCAATGCGATGGACGAACTGTAAAGGCACATATGATACAAATATGCAATGACACTCGAGGATCAAGCTAAAACTATATTATTCGCATCGAAGGATTATCAAATAGTACTATTCTCCCGAGCGCCATCGGCCCGAGGGAGAATAGTACTATTTATGTTCCCGAGTGCGAATAGTTTTAGCTTGTTCCGAGAATGAGTCATTGTATATTTGTTTTATATCCCTTCCACCTGTATCGTTCCTTAAATCAAATTTAAGTATAATATAAAGCAAAACAAACCATTGATCATGACACCATCACTTACTATGTTCTGTTTGTGACACTGACCCCCTTTGCGTAATAGTCCTAGCGCACAGCGCGTATTGCGCTACCTTTCCATCTTTCCATAAATGGGTTGGTTTGTTTATTCATACTTCAGATGATCTTTCCATTTATGATTACGCGCATGAACAACTATTGCGCGCCCAAATGCAAAACACGCGCAGCAGTGTGAATAATTAACCTGCTTTACGTACACACGTATAATTGAATTGGGAAATACATTACACATAGACCCCTGTTACACATACCTTTTAAGTGGACTGAGGCCGCCTCCTGAGGGCGGCCTCAGTCCACTTCATTCATGTGTAACAGGGGTCAATTTTGAAAAGCCGGCCTGAGGCCGGCCCCATTTCTGTCCACCTCTGGATGTGGTTTGAAGCCGGCCTCGGGCCGGCCTCAGTCCTGCAATATGTGTAACAGGGTAAGTGGACTGAGGCCGGCTTTTATGCAAATGCACTTGCAGCGCGCGCGTAATGCGCTTGCGGCGCGCGCATAATGCGCTTGTAGCGCGCCTGTACTGCGCGCAATAAGGAAGTAGGTCGCTTAATATGCCTAATATGGGATACACTTGAGCGGGCAAAAAATCTATATGATCTTGCTTTGTTTGTTTTGTTTTTATTTATTTTGTTTGGGGGGAGGGGGGGCCAGAAAAAAGAATAGTTCCTTTTTATCCCCGGGAAAAGGTGAACTATTCGTGACGTCAGCAATAGAAAAGGAACTATTCCCCGGGAAACGTCTTTTCTAGTCAAAACTATTCTTGTTCTTGTTGCGTACACTCCTAATGCAACAATCTTACGATAAGGGATATAATATGTCATATTCGAACAAAATCATGTTATATTCTGGCAGAATTGCATAATTTTAGGCCGATATAACTTCATTTTCGGGGACAAACAACAAACACAGTTTATTTTCAGGCATCAAAGAGCGAGGACTGTTTTTGTTTGTTTTTGTTTGTTTGCTTGTCAGGCGAAAAGGCAGGAAGGAAAATTGTTCGGGCAAAATACCTCAGCCCCCTGAAAAAAAGTGTACCCTATTTTGTAATTTTTGGGGTTGGTACATTACTCATTCCTACTTTAGTAAGAAGTCAGTATTTAGTGATCATGTTTATAATAATCAAACTGCTATCTTTCTGCTATAGGATTACTGGCATTGTTCCTGGTAATATGGATTGGAAGTAAGTATTGTATGATACGATTTCATGATTTGATTGTTCAAAACAATCATAGCATTTATTCATAAAGTGATATTGAAGCCTAGTATATAATAATCCAAACCTTAGTATAGTCAGATGCAGAAATATCGGTTGAAACTTCAATGCACGTCGCCAGCACGCCGCTGAGATTAGGACTAAAAAAATGCCCGTCATAGCATCGAACATTTATGCCCCTTCTCTCGGCTCACAGCTGAATGCACATTTACAATGGCGCACGTATTTATCGTTGTTTGATCAAGGGCAGTAAGTGTGATTTATCAGGCACTGACTTGGTAAAAATTGACAAAAATGGAAACCCAACATGGTCTCACTTAAGACATTCTAAATTTAAAAAAACTACTCCATCATAATTACCGTTCTTGGTATAATTTTTCTTTGTAAAAGGTGCCCTATTCCGTGAATCTAGTCAACATGAGTCTTTATTATTGCAAGTACCCCGTTCCGTTTTTGGGGCCACTCTATACAGGGTGTCCCAGAAAGAATGCAACACCTACGATCGTTAATTTCATCAACATCATCGACCAAATGTCTTTGTTTTTGTTTGATTGGGTAGAACATTCTTTTTCCAACAAAATGATACCATAAGCATTGATTTTGGGTCAGGCGTTTGGATCCTAGGGCCATTCTTCTGAAGCAATGTCGTTTCATAAATTTGCTACTTTTTCGTCTCCAGCGATCCTCGGAACACAGGCATTCTCGCCCCACGGCCTCCCATAGAATTAGCTGTACAGAAGAACCACATGACTGCTCTCCCTTTGATAAGGAAGACAATGTGAGCCATATCGATACGGGGTACTCGATTACGCAACATTGTCTTCTTTATCAAAGGGAGAGCAGTCATGCGGTTCTTCTGTCTATGGGAGGCCGTGGGGCGAGAATGTCTCAGTGTTCAGAGGATCGCTGGAGACGAAAAAGTAGCAAATTTAGGAAACGACATTGCCTCAGAAAAATGGCCCTAGGATCCAAAAGCCTTACCCCAAATCAATGCTTTTGGTATTATTTTGTTGGAAAAAAAAAGGTTCTACCTAATCAAACAAAAAACAATGACATTTGGTCGATGATGTTAATGAAATTAACGATCGTAGGTGTTGCATTCTTTCTGGGACACCCTGTATAATATACACTATATAAAACATAGATCTAACATAAGTGACCAGCCTATTAATTCTGAAGGCCTTGTACGATTTTAGGTAATTCGAATTTACATTCAAATTGTGATTAAGTTTGTACCTGTCGGTTCCAGCTGATTTTATAACACATATGCTATTTTGATTGTATAGACCTTGTCTGAAACATAACCAGAATCTGATCAGTATTATCCCTGAATTGAATTACCTCTAGATATCGGGAAAGTAATTATTACCACAGCACTTATCATCGATATCCTATGGAGGATCGAAGAAGGAAAAGGAAACAAAGGTACGTTATCTACGAGGGGCGTTCATAGCCCTATACCTTGAATGAGAAGAATTTGGGACTTAGTAACATTGTTTTGGTTTTTCAAATTTCCCTTTCGTTACAAAGATATGTACGATCGAAGTATTCAGATAAGAAAAACTCCGGGCGAGTTTTTCTTCTGTGTACAAAGTGAGTGCAGTGAGTTATTGAATATCACTTTGCATTTTCGCTCATTACTTGGCCATGCAATGTCCATTTGACTTGAAATTTTCACACAATACCCTGTAGACATATGAGATAACAATAATATACATTGCATCAACCATTCATCACTTTTTTGGTAAAAACTCAACGAATAATGTGGCTTAAACGTCTTTTGTATGGGGATAAGCATTTAGGATGGAAGGTTTACTTTTATTATTGTTGTAGATCAGTAGGAGGAAGGTTTGTGTTTGTATGTAATTATGATATTCATAAGATGGATTTAAAAGAAGTACCACCATTCTATGTAGACATTTTGAAAGTTTGGAAAGATATTGAAAATTATAGACACTTTGAAAAATGAGAAGATGAATCCCATTGTTATTAATAATAGGCATGTGTGATAATAGGAAATAGAATGATCTTTGATCAAGATTTTTTTCAACGACGTATAAGTAAGGTGTCTGATATAATGTTGAATAGTAGTTTGAGATCTGTTGCTCACCTTTTAGGCTTGGGAATAAAAAGTGAAGGATTATTCAAGATTCATGACATGTTTGGTGCATTGCCTCATCAATGAAAATTATTATAGTATAGCTATGAGCAACCTAATTTAAGTATATAATTATTCGAACATTTGAAATTAGATTCAAAGTTTCAGGATATACAGTGTCACAGTAGATTTGAATTAAGCCTAGTTTGTTTACGTGTGTATGGGCAAGGACCCCAGCACGTGCACGGCGCGATGATGCTTTGTTATGGAATCGGGTATTATTACGATGTGTCGCTCCAGTAGGCAGCGCTGGTTTAACTTGTTATTGTTTATTTGATTGCCCGGCATAGCAGCAAAGCTGTTTGTTGATTTACGGGATAGCGCGATCGCGTGCCACACTGTGATTGGTGCGCACGATCGGACACCGCACCCAGGTTGGGTTTGCCGAGCTGTAACTCGGGGCTGTGTTTTGCATATAAATGTTTGCCGCACCTAGTAACGGGACGCTAGGCTCGTAGCCGTACTTGTAGGGCCACTTGTAGTTGAGCGTCAAGTCACATGATAGCATGGTGATTGATGATTGGGTAAATTAATGATTGGTGAGAGAGGAATTTACACTTATCGGTTGGTGATTGGGTGAACGGTTCTGTACACTGCTGGATGTGGTGATTATCTGAATGAGTTTTGGGGCGCTTTGGTGAGACGTCAGAAGCCATTAAGATCTGGTTGAGAGCGGACCTGTTTGAGCCACCAATAGGAGGCGTGTCTCGAGACACGGCCGGAGTTCTGGGAGAATGTGTACTTTGCTGTTGAGAGCGAGTGTTTTCCCCGTATTCATAGCTGCCAAGTAGTCGGGCTGTATATGCAGACTGTGCAGACGACCGTAGAAAGAGACCGAATTCCTCCGGGAGGGCAAGCATCGGTCCACAGCTTCTCACGGGCTTCTCAAACCAAGGATAGCTCCGCATTCGCTAAGGCGGAATTTGGATTCCGGTCACCGGGCATCGGGACTCGGGAGGGATCACCGACGGCCAAGGGTTACGTCGCCACCGTGGACAGCGGGAACGTGGGCGGTTCTTTCGCGCCAGATGACTACGCGGGTATTCGCGAGCAGAGGCTTCGAGCACAGCGTACGGTCACGCGTCAGGACGTCGACATCGAACTGGGTTCGACCCGCACTACTTCGCGTGGGGCACTCTTCGGGACTGGGTGAGATCACCGACGGACAAGGGCTACGTCGCCACCGTGGACAGCGGGAACGTGGGCGGTTCTTTCGCGCCAGATGACTACGCGGGTACTCGGGAGCAGGGGCTTCGCGCGCACAGCGTACGGTCACGCGTCAGGACGTCGACATCGAACTGGGTTCCACCCGCACTACTTCGCATGGGGCACCTTTCCGCGGGAGATTCGGTATCACATGAACTATAGAAACTAGCTGTTAGCTTGAACTTTTGAATACTTTATAAATGATCAATGATTTGAACAATTACTTGTTATTAAACTCTCACTTTATTTATTAATACTTGTGTACCTAGTGCTTTAATTCACTTGTACTATGGTAGGCCTCAAAACCCTTTGACATACAGGAACGTTAATAGATTTAAAATCTAGGCATATGTATGAATATTTAATTACACATCTTCAAAAGAAATATAATTTGTGTATTGGGGATGGACAATCAAGGAATGTTGATTGGAAAATAATTTTTGTAGGATTGGCAGGTAGATCGTATATTTATAGAGTAAACTATTGTAACTCTATTATGTTTTGTTAAAGCATACCTTTTATTCTTTTATAATAAAAGGTGTACTTCCTTCTGTACGAAAAATACAGGAAATATTTTTGGATTAGGAAGAAGAAGAACAAAAAGTTGTTATCAAAAAGGGTAAATTAGGAGTTCATTTGCATAAATGGAAACACCATAAAATACATGTAATGTGATGAATTGTATTTTGTTGGGATTATAGGGAACTCGCTAATTATTATTAAAGGAGAATTCCGGACGAGTTTTTAAAAAGTACAGTATATTGGAAATAAATCTATGGATGTGCTTGAATATTTTCAGGATTTGACTCTCTTTGGTTGATTTCTAAGAGATTTTTCTAATGTCATTAACTCTGAGGAAATAATTAAATTTACTGCACACAATCATGAGACCCTTACGAAGCACCCTCACTTTGCTCAATTTCTTGAGTAGGCTTGAATCCGGTGCCACTGCATTGTGATCACTGCATGTGTCATTCATAATAGCCGGCCATGCAGAGCCAGGAAATTCAATAACCACGTTTACAGGACTTTGTGTCTATTCAAATTCCAATGAAAGCCATGACGTGATTGTCCCATTAGCTTGTCTTCCACCATCGTGGTGATCAATTTTATCATTTTTGTTTCCGTATCGACCACATTCTTATCAGTTTTATTACTGCTGTCAACAATCCTAATCCTCTAATCCTCTGCTGAGACATTAGCGCCCAGGGGCTAGAGATAAGAAGTACCAACCCTGATAAAATGTACTGGATGCTCAAAAATCACTACCGCTCCTCAGCCCTCCAGGAGCGGTATTCAGCTAACTATAGAATTACCTAATGCCAAATGTGTTACAATTTCGGGCAGGCAAGTATTTTCAAACGGTTCAACAATGCAGTGATGCTCAAAGGCACGGTTGAGTGGCGCATCGTGGACTAAACTATTCATGATCGAGCATTGTATTGGTCTGATCAAAAGAACACATTCGCTGCAGTGTAAAAACATAGATAGGCGCATAGTGAGGGTCGCACGTCACAAATTGGTGCATTGTGGGATAGAACAAGCTCGCTCGCGAATTTGTGTCATTAGAATTTCAAAGCCAATTATAAGAACCCTCAATCATACTTTTTTCACACAAAATTGTGTTTATTGACCTAGAATATCTATCTTTCAATCATTAGAAGCTTGAAATCGTGTGGAAGTCCACTTTAAGGTTTAAGGTTTCTCCTCTCTTTAGTTGAATGTGACAGCTTTCTATATTGTTAATTAATTATTCTTTAGGTTGAAATCAAAATGAGCAGATATACTGGAGTGGGTGTCTGAGGTATGTGTGGGACGGTGTAGGTGTGTGACGCTTTGATGGAGATGGGGTTTTTCTTGGGCTAAACGAAGGGGGGGGGGGAGGAGCATGTTTTAGATCCTTTTATCTTTTGTTATAACCTCCATTATGTTTATTCCACGGAGTCCGTGAATTGAATATACAGTTGATTTGAAATGCTGTATGTATGTAAGGTAATTATTTCTACTTTCTTTCATTACAATTGTAATGTGCCTATTATCTGTTCATGAATAAGATGTTAACACTGGACATATGTTGTTTATGTATTCAATTGTAAATGTTATATGTATATAATTTGGAGGAATAAAAATCACTTTAAAAAAAAGTGTGTGTGTGTGTAATATGTTGTTTTTCTTTCAAATTTGATAGAGAGTAATAATAATCCATATTGACACATGTAATCATACTCCCAAGACAACGCTTGAACTCGGTTTTAGACAAGTCAATGAACAATGTGACAGTCAATTCTGATGGTAAACAATTGTTGAACATGGTATGACCTATGATATGATAAACATATGAATTAACTCTTGGTGTTTTATAATCATTACAATTTTATTTATTCCTGTACATGGTAAATACAAAGACCATTATGTTCATATTGTAAATATTTTTCACAAATTGTGAGAACGCTTACAAATTGTAAAACGTTACAAAATCTAACTGTTATCTCATTGAAAATACTTATTGTGACCGAATGATGATATCCATTTAAAAAGCACACTGTTGATTATTTTCTGTTTTCAGTCACAAAATTGCGCTCTTTGATTCTGGCAAGTAGGAAACCAGATGTCGTTATTCACTTGATAAGCCCCGTGAACATCGGACAGACTATTATAGAAACAATAGTCTATGCTGTGAAAGGTAGGAAATACAAGAGGTAGTATAATTATAGGTAATGTGATTCCATTATGATACTGATTATTAGACTACCAGAAATGCGTTCATGTCTTAATTTTCTTAATATTCTTATTGGCCGAATAGTTGTAAATGGTCCTTTGTAGTACTTTAAAAAGCATACCGAGCAATAACTGTTTTATGCAACAACGTGAAGAAAGGCCAACTGATGTATCCGTCAATAATTTGTATCTAGGATTTTGGAAAGATCATCCATTAGGATAGGTCGAAAAGGTATTCAATCAGTAGGTTAATATGAAAACCTGTGATTATGGTATGTTAACTTCAAAGCCGACCACAATACATATTATAATAATAAACACGAATGCGTTCTGTCTTTATTTAATTTATCTGCCTCGAAATAATACTCTACTTAACATAAATTAATCATTGCCTAGCTATAAATTCCAAAGTGAGTAATAAAAACTAATTGGGTAATAATAGAGTACACCGTCATTTACTTAACAAGCGACAAGTACGCCGATGCGAAATTGTACAGTTTCAACAACGTAATCATCATGAGCATACATACATCTTGCGGCTGTTTTCACTCATTTGACGAGTTATTGCTATATTCAGTTCAGAATAAATTATTAATGTTCTATGTTAATTTTCAGGGACTCACTTATCTACAACTGTAATCAACCAAATACGCACTCACAGAGAATGCAAACTGGCTGATAACATTACTTTGCTTGACCATACAGGTAATTATATTTTGAATAGTCACCATTTGTTATTTCGTTCGTTTTCATTGCCATTTATTCCGTTATATGTTTTGATAAAGCATGTCGACAGCTGCATATTAGATATGACATATTTTCGATTGCAAATAAATTTAAATAATGTTAATGATTTACATGTAAAAGTGAATTTTCTATCGTAGTGTTTCAAACGTGTTCTGCGAAAAATTGTGTTGAACTGATCTTGTTTTATATTGTCTTTCAGATGGGTTAAAATAATCAACCAGTATTAATATGTTACAGCTTAGATTAAACAAACACTAAGGAAATCTGAAAGGCATGAAGCACAATATGTTGTAATTGTACCTCTCTTTATAAGCAAATTGTAGACACCATAAGTTTTCCTTTATTTTGTTTCTAGGACAACCACCCTTGGGAAGTACCACCCCCCCCCCCCCCGAACAATTACCACCTAGGACAATAAACCCTCGAGCAACTACCACCTGGACAATTACCCCCAGGACAATATCACCTCAAGACCCCCCCCCCCCCCCCCCCCCCCACTCCCAATACAATTACCCCCCAGGAAAATTACCCCCAAGACAAGAGTGGGTTTTAGACCGTTTCCAAAGTTAAAAGAGTGCATCCAATTCTTACCTACCCACGAAATATGCCTGTGCAGCATTTGTTTTTATAAAATGGGCGCAAACAAATGTGAAAATCCGACACATGCCTGCAAATGTACCGACGCATGCCTGTAAAAGTACCGACGCATGCCTGTAAAAGTACCGACGCATGGCTAAATTTACCGACGCATGACTGGGAAAAAATTAGATTTTCACATTTGTATTTATTTATCTTTTTTTTAATCAAATGCCGCACAGACATATTTCGTCGATCGATAGGAATGCAGAATTTGAACTAAGTAGAAGAGAATTGAGACACTGTCTTACCATGTAATAACTGTAGAAACGGTTGAACTCCAAAAGTTGAACTCGAATAAAATGTAAAAACTCTGCTGAACTCCAAAAGTCCACTAAACACGAAGAAACTAGAGTTGAAATGTCATAAACAATTAAACTGTAACACATTTACATAATATATACAGTGCCACTGTCTAGGCTAGTTGTGGATATGCACCACACAGTCCGTGATGTTAAACGTATGACTCATGGTGCTGCTCCTGACACTGTTTTGAGATGTCAACAAGTTCAGTGACAAAGGAGCTGGAGGTGGGACTGATACTGTTGCTGGTAACACTTTTGTTGCCGGTGCCGATGGTTTGCACGATGGCGAGAGCAGGAGGTCGTTGACGTTGTTACTAGTACTAGTAGACAGATTGCCAGTCTGCCCAGCGTGAGAAGAAGTTTTTTCGTGATGGAGATGGTTGCTGATTTTCTCACTCATCTCTTTCTTGCGCACATCCGATGTTTTTGTGTAGTTCTTGATTGAAGATTCACTTCTGTGCCCACTGACACTCATGATGTCGCGAGTTTCGAATCCAGACTGATCAAGGGTAGTGATGCATGTACGACGTAGACAATGGTTCGTGTACATCTTGCTGCATTTCGCTCCCTTGGAGATGTTTTTCCTTTTGGTTGGCTAGCGTGTTTATGCCGACAGGCATATTCTTGTACCATGGATCAGTTTCACAGGTTGGTGGCTTGGCTTTTGTAGTTTGCCAAAGCCATGGGCACGAATCAGACAGCTTAGAAACATATTTTTCGTATGTTTTCACCGGACATTGGTCACTGTTCATATCTCTGATTTCGGCCTCGTCGTCATTTTCTCTGTGATTTTTAGAGAGATTGTCTCGCTCAGTGACATATCGTAGCCCGTTTTCATCAGTAGACATGATGAAGTCACTGGCTTGGAAGGAACGCACATTTTCTCTTCCCCGGTAACAGAAGAATATCATAAGGTCAATAAAGACCTTATTTTGGAGCCCAGCTGCTGTGTTACAATCGAACATTTCAGAAGCCTGAATCGTTTACATGTCTTCAGCACTGATCGGTTCCTTGTGTTTTACACTTCCCAGTCCCTCTTTCCAAAGTTTCACCGAGACAGCCTTGTACATTCTCGCACTCTGGGGAAAGCGCTCTTTCTTTGTAAT
The DNA here is from genome assembly GCA_037951105.1 of Echinarachnius parma. Taxonomy (NCBI): domain Eukaryota; kingdom Metazoa; phylum Echinodermata; class Echinoidea; order Clypeasteroida; family Echinarachniidae; genus Echinarachnius; species Echinarachnius parma. The sequence continues at coordinate 89,602 of JBAMJV010005272.1, read as the reverse complement.
GTCTACATTGTACTGATCAATATAATGCCTCTGAACCCCATACCTGATGTACTGTAGCGCTGCGTAAAACGAAGCCAGTAGCGAGTCCAATTCTGATGTGTCTCCACGGGCTGAAATATCCAGTGAGTTCACATTCTTCAGCTTAGCAAAGCTATCCAGCTTGCAGAATGGAAATTTGATCGTTTTCTTTGTACTACTTGCATCAGCATCATCCAAAATTTCTGCTAAATCATCATCATTTAGCAGTTCGAATCTCGGAGGCCGCTCGGAGGTACCGCTCTCGCCATGTTGAACTTTGACACCGTAAGTCGAATTGCAAAGTCGCGGGACACGGCGGGGACGTTTTAACACTAAATTTTCATCAAATTAACGATAGCACTCGCTATCGTCAATTCGATTGCACTATCGCTGCAGTATCGCTAAATTACTGAGCAGCTACTGACGCATATTAATTAGTAAGACTACTCTTAAACGCTAATTGGCCAATCAGATTGCAGAGATTCTGAAGCCCGTTTTATAATACGTAATATAATTCGCGCAATGCATTGACAACTGATATGTAGTGGTCACTATTCGGCGGGGCCCATGCGATGGATTTTGGAGCATATTCTTGATTGCAATGTGGTACACATCGTAGGAGGCTAGTGCGGGACTCGATGGATATCGCTAGATACACTTACGATAATGTTGAGAATCTTAAAGGTTCGACATGGAAATCACATACATTATGAATTTTAGTCTATCAGGAATAGTTTTTCATGTGTATTCCAATTACAATAATATTTCGTTCAATGTCAAATACATTAAAACAAGAAATCATTTTTGGGAACGCCCACAAAAATGTCTCCAGAGTGAATTCTGCTTGTGACCTCATCTGTCAAACACAACTTAGTTACTTATAAGAAGAAAAATGCACCTTTGCCCAAGCTGAGCGCCTGCTCACAGAAGTATCACATGATTGAATACACTACCAACTACAGTAACACACTTTCAATTTCAATAGCAGTTGCTATGTGAGAAAATCCCAACCATCATTAGGACAAGAAAGGCACTGAAAAACTATTGTATGGAAGCATACAGGGCATGCTATTATGTGGATGTCCTTTTTGTCCTTATCTTTTGCCATCTAATGTAAGCTGACCAGTGATGTCAATAGCTTATCAGTGCTTTTCTTGTCCATATGATGGTTACGGTTTTCTGACATAGCAACTGCAATTGAAATTGAAAGTGTGTGGGTTGGTAGTGTATTCAAAGATGTTTTACTATTGTGAGCAGGAGCTCAGCCTGGGAGAAGTATTAACAGTTGTGATTGACAGATGAGGTCACAGGCAGAATTTCACTCTGGAGAGTTTTTTTAGGAGGTGGGGCTTAGGCTTGCCTAAATCAACAAAACATATTTCGGTTAAACACTTTACAAATACGTGATGTATACACTAATACAGATAAACAGAAGTCAACATGTATTTGCATTACATGGCCCCTTTAAAGCTTTCAATACATAGTACGGCGAAAACATGGCATATATCGAACGGGCGCCTTACTGCGAATCGTAGCATTTGTGTCCTAGACAGTGTAGGCTGTGTGCCTTTAACAAACATTATTTGAGATTTGTTTATTAAGATATAAGTGACATTAATGTGATTCATTATTCGCAGATTCATATTAAAGTGTCATATTAATACATGTATCAGGATTTAACGATTTATAGCCTCAATTTCTCATTCAATAGGAGAAAGCAAGTTAAGAGCGGATTTTCTTCTCCGTTCTCTTCATCATCCTCGGCAGCATTACTGTATGTTCGTATTCGACGCTGAGTAAGTAGATGTATCTATCAATGCGAGATCATTTTGTTTTTATTAAAACGCATTATTCTAACTTACAATTTATTGGCGTGACAATAGTATACAGTAGTACATCTTTAAGTCAATGACCCATATATGAATTCGTGTTTATATAACTCCCGTTTTACTAAACTCGGGTGTATAGTTCCGTTAAATTCTTGACAATATTACGTTTGGGAGTCATGGTATTCTGAAATCATGTCTAAGTCCTGTTTAACTCAGTCTTGACTAAGGCCCTTAAAATTCATGTTTAAGTCCCGTCTAACTTTCATCACGAGGTCGTGACCGTATTCCAGTATTATAAACTTATGACTATGTCATGTTTAACTCGTAATTTTGTCTAGTTAAGCCCCGTCTAAGGCCTTTTTAACTTAAAAAAACGCAAAAGGCACAATGTGCCTTTTCAATGTTAGTTTAAAGTTAAACAGGACATGTATTTTGCTCTAGAATAAAAGTAAATGCGAGGAAATATGTTGAAACATGTTGTCATCATAGTGCATGTAGTACAAGGTATGTGCTCGGTTGGACTAAAAGGTTCCATGACAAGGAACTCACTTGAAAAATAAATGTTTGCCTATCAGGGATAGTTTTACACTTTCCGATTATAACAATATTCATTTTATAATACTAAATATATTATAACTCACTTGAAAAATAAATGTTTGCCTATCAGGGATAGTTTTACACTTTCCGATTATAACAATATTCATTTTATAATACTAAATATATTACTCATGGCGGATATAGTATCGGAAAAGATATCGCTAGTGATATTTGTTTGTCTCGCAATGTGGTCAACAAGGAATCTAAAAGATCACGACCTACGGATTAAACCCCCGATGAGCACCATGGGGGCAAAGAAGGCAGCTGAAACGGCATCCCGTCGTTTCTTGAAAGAGAGAATTTTCCTAATTAGACGCACTCTTGGCTCGGCCAAGACCGAACACGAAATTTCGAAGCCATTGTTCCCGCCCAACAGCGAGCCAAGCCAGCGTTCCGCTGATTGGTCGAGCACCCGTGTGCATCGGCCAATAGGCCTTGTCCGTTATTGACTAATAAGGAGCGTACTCGCTCATGCGGTATAGCGCGCTGCGCTCACCGCGGGGTATATATTCCCTTGCTTACATTCGATTTGTATCACACCTGACGAATTGTTGCAACGGCGCACGAAACGTCGTGATATTTTAGATTCCTTGTTGACCACATTGCGAGACAAACGAATATCACTAGCGATATCTTTTCCGATAATATTTATTTTAATGGAAAAGTCATTAAAACACTTTCAATTTCACTATCAGTTGCTTTGTCAGAAAAGCCCAACCATCATTAGGACAAGAAATACACTGAGAAGCTAGTGTACATTGTATGGAAGCATGCAGGGCATGCTGTTGTTGGAATGTTCTTTGTGTCCTTTTCTTTTGTTATCTTATGTAAGCTGACCAATGATTGACATGATGTCAATAGCTTATAGTTCGTAGCCTGTTGGTGTCAGACAGAAAAGGTCAGACAGAAAAATTCACTTACGTAGGTGTCAGACAGGCGAATTATTATTTTTATAATCCATTACGCATGCGCAATGCGCCGAAACAATCTGCGTGCGATACGCCGTGACGTAACAATAGGAGATTTGAATGATTGAAGTTAGCAACTAAAATAGCCATAGAGCATTTACTTGTACGGGTACAACATCACAATTGTTGCTTATCTCAAGTATAATTACGGGAATTTTTGCGGGATTATTTTAACATCGGTGTCAGACAGAAAAATCCCGCAAAAAATGCTAGCATTATTTGAAATAATCTTGTTTCGTTGCAGGAGTTTTCGCGGGATTATTTTGCGAGTTTTTTCGCGGGATTATTAGTGTCAGACAGCAAATAATCCAGTTAAAATTATCTAGATTTTAAAAATACTAGTATTTTTGCTCTGTCTGACACCGCCTATGGCCATCTTAAATCGGCCATAAGGTCTTTACATGCATAGATACCCCCTAATGTTATTTCTATATTCGGAAAGTGTATGAGTATGATTTGATTTCATACATTATGTTGGCTTATGGAATTTTCTGACGTCAGTAAATTGCACTTTGAATTTAATTTTTTTTAATTTTTTTTTTATCGGATTCATTTCGCAAATTTCTCTAAAATTTGTATATGATATCGCGGAGGGTATGTTCTAGAATTAACTGCAATACATTTGCATGTACACACTAAGAAAAAAACGGTACAATCTGCACCTTTTTGCCACATTTGCAGCACATTTATAGGTGCACATTTGCACCTTTATATTAACAACAAATATGCACATTCGGGTTAATAGGTGCATCGTTGCATATTTTTGGTGCAACGTAGCGCCTTAACAATGCCACTCTGACGTTGCACCTTTAATCTAAAGTGTAACTTACACTCTACTTAGTACATGTGCAAAGTTCCACCTTCAAATTAGCTGCCACCGTTAAAATTAAATTTAACCTTTAAAGGTATAATGCTGCGCCTTTTTTTGAAGGTACAGAAATTAATTTGTTTCACTTTAAATTTTGCTTATCGATGAAAATTTGTCTCAGCGATCAAACAAAATAAAAAACAAAGTGTTTAAATGCACGCTTAGAAAGCAAGGATTAACTTTGCACCTATATCGGTGCAAACCGTTGCCACACTAGGAGCACCTTAAAAGGTGAAACTTTACACCTTCTGGCAATGTGCTATCAGATAGGGTGTCCTTTCCAATGAACAACGATACCAAGAAAAGTAATGTTGGACGTGTAGTTTTTGTGTTAGGGCACTTTGAGTGAGACCATGTCAGGTTCCTATTTTTGTCAATTTTTACCAAGTCAGTCTCTGATAAATGAGACTTACTGCCTGTCATACTATTGACCAATTATGCCCATCCTCTCGGCAACGCTCGGCACACAGCTGAATGCACACTAACAATGGCGCGCGGAATACTCGCGTGTTCAATGGTATGTCGGGCAGTAAGTCTCATTTATCAGGCACTGACTTGGTAACAATTGACAAAAAAGGGAACCTGACATGGTGCAACTCGCAGCGCACTAAAACCAAAACTACACAAGCAAAATGACTGTTCTTGCTATCATTTTCATTGGAAAACACACTCTATCCTATGGACATAATCATTTTGTTACCTTATTTTGGGAAGTGCCCCGTTCCGTTTTTTGTGGGTCATCCTGTATAGCTGTACCAAATAATTTGAAGGTTACAAGTTAAACCGTTAATGTGTAGAGTTGCACCTTCATGACGCAATAAAGGTGCAAACTTGCAATGTGCATCTTTACACCTTCACCTAAACGTGGAATTATGCACCTTTTAATGAGCAACCTATGTTTCAAGCGGTTTGCACCTTTTCAAATGTGCAAAATCGACCCTTTTTTCTTAGTGTGTAACTAACGATGGAAACATGACGAAATTTTGATTAAAACGTACACAATTCTCATATTGCAGTATACATGTAAGTACGAATCATCTAATTCGTCAACATTACGAGTTCTTGTTTAATCCTGGTAAGAAAAGGGTATTAGAATTATTGATAACTTGATGGATAGTAATGGAAATGTATTGTCTCATGCAAAATATGTGAGGAGACGTTAAACTATTTGTCTTATTATTCAGTTTGTCATTAGTAATAAAGTGCAGATATAATGAATACTTATTTTAAAACATGTCAAACGAATTGGGAAGAACTTTAATTCTTTTCCATATTGAAACACTTATTTATGATTTTAACACAATGTAAACATTCTTTTCTTTGTTTGTCGCTAATAAGTTCAAAGTGGGAACGATTTGTAAATTATAATTTGCAATCCGCATCCATACAAACATATAACGTAATGATGATTCGTTTTACCGAAGTGATAACTTGAAATACGTTTAGTATAAGATTTTAAATAGGATTTTGTTAAACAAAAACTCTTTAGGATGAAAATTATTAATTTTGTAAAAACAAAAAAAAAGACTATAATAGTACATTTTTTGTAAATGAATTTGAGATTAGTAGACATATTTGGAATGAAACTTAAAATTAAAGTTAGGATTGTCTTCACTTCACAAAACATTGGCGGGGACAAAGTAGGACAGATAAGATATGTTATATTATGTTTACAATGAAAAGCGCTTAGAATCTTTTTTTGGCAATTTTGTGCTATACACAAATATATTATTCATTACTTTAGCAGTTTAATTATTATATAAGTATTAAAGGGTTTCCCATCCATTTTCAAACAATCGTCATTTAATTTCATTAATTGTTAACTTCAATTTCGTCCAGAAAGTCTTTCGCCGGTCATTGCGCACCCAATTTCGTTCTTTCGCAATCAAATTCGTCATTGTACCGATCATTTAAGTCAAAGCTTATTCAATTTCGTCCGATCGCTTTAGCCGATGTATAATATGATGATCAAACAATATAGAAAGCTATATTTGATACTTTGTTTCATCATCCTTTCATTATTATCCTTTGTATAATTGAACCCAATGTCTATGTTTGTTTTGTGTCCCGGAATTCACGCAATTTGAGTCTATCGTATATTGAACAGTTTTTGCATTTTGGAATAACATGTGGCAAATGTACCTATTGCATGAATCAATAAATCATTTTTTTGGTCAAGTATGTTTTTTTAATAATTGTAATATCGAAATTAATTGTTTTGTGATCAGTTTATCGTTTTAAAAACACTTATTATTGAAGTTATTCATTTTGAAATCAATGCTGTGAGCTACAATAGGGAAATACATATGATTCAGGGCAACCAGACTACATGACGAATTTGAACGATGAAGTCTTGAAATCGAATGATCAATGACGAATTCGAACTTCACATTGTGCGGTTTTAACCAGTCGGGACGAATTCCATTGCAAAAAGACGAATTAGAATTTGCCAAGTTTGAATTTTAATGACTATTGATCAATAAGAATGGTAAATGACTAAATCGAATGTAGCAATTGCAGTTTCTAGACTTTTCATGACGAAATTAAAGTTAGCATTGATTGAATTTAATTGACGATAGTTTAAAAATGGATGGGAAAACCTATAGTAAACATGTGTCTAATTAGTCAGGAATTAAAAACACCTTCAGATTACCAAATTCATTTAGTCCGGACTTAGATGCGCACTAGCGTCTAAGCCATGTCTAAATATAGACATTATATTATCACGTCTAGTAACTGATTATGTTATCCCATCTTAATCCTGTGTGTAGTAAGTAGTTGTTTACTATACTGGCAATATATCACTTGTATTATAATTTGACATGATTACGTTTTTAGGAGCAAGTGTAATATATGTGGTGGATGTGGTGTGGCAAGATTGGTAGAGCGCGCGCTTTCCGATCATGAGATCCCGGGTTCGAACCCTGCCCACTGCCTTTGTCCTTCAGCAAGACAATTTATCCACAATTGCTGCTCTCTACCCAGGTGTATAAATGGGGACCCGGTAGGAGGTGAAAGTCTTTATGTGAACGATCTTCTTGAGCCCATGAGCGCTTGGAAGGAATGCTCCCCAGGGCGTGGAGATGGTGCACACAATGTGTGCTGGTTTGCATTGTATCCTATGACCGGGGGTAATATTATCATTGTAAAGCGCTTAGAGATGATTATCAATCATATTAGGCGCTATATACATCGAGATTATTATTATTATTATTATTATGTTATTTCAACCTTTTCATCATTCCTTTTTTGTATCTGCAGACACACAACCAACTTTGAAAATGTGCGCATGTACACTAAGAGACGCATTGCGGAACTTGAAATAATTCTTGCAGGTAACGTTTCGTTTGATGTTGTTTATAAGGATACCGGTTGTAACATATAATAGAGCTTGTATAGTCGATCTTAACAATACACCGCATCGCAAGTAGGCATACTTTACAAGGCTGGGTGTGTGTGTGTATTTATTTTATTTATTTATTATATTCCTGCATGTCTCACAATAATCAATTTCGTACATAAACAAAATAAAAGATAAACTATCATAACATCGAAATAGAAACACACAGAGGTCTGGCAATATAAGCTAGAAGCTTGAATTGTTGCCATACCTAATATTTTACCAGCTTTACATATTCTTAAAAATACAGTAAACATAGAGTAATACAAACACGAAAACAGGTAATACAAACAAATTTAAAACACTATTTACAAGTACAGAATAAAAATAAGCGTATGTTCTAGATCAGAGCAGGAAGAAATGTAGCAGACATGATAGAAAGGTACAGTCCATAATGGAGGAGAAATACAGGAGGGAAACAGGGAGAGAAAATAAAAAGTGGGGGAGAGTTGAGATAGAGAGGTGTAAAGATGCCTTATGTATCTAATTAACAGTGACATATCATGCTGAATAATACATTTTATCGTAAGTAATTATAGCTACGTTAAACAGAATTAACAAACCAACTGATTGAACAAAATATCTTATACAAAAACGTTTGCAATGAGCATGCATTTTTAAAAGAGCAAATTGTAGGCAAATTACGTGTTTCAATTATCAAAGAATTCCAAACGTCTGGACCAGTATGTCTCACTGACGTATGTGCCAATAATGTACGTGGATTAAACAAGTGCAAGTTTGCTGCTTGTCTTGTCGAATAAGAGTGAATCGCATTGTTTTTAAAAAACATAGAAGTAAACGAGGCAGGCAAAATGGTAGTATTGTAACGATACATAAATAAAGAGGTTTGAAGAAAACTAATTTCACCAACTTTAAGACATTTACATCTAGCAAACAAAGGATCTGTGTGCACACGATAACCAACTCCGGCACAAATTCGTAAATCCTTTGACACTGCCCACAGAATATAACAATACGAAATGTAAGGCAACATCAAGGCATTATAAATCATTAATAATAATTTGTCAGACACAAAATATCTTACTCTATATAAAATCCCAATACTCCAAGAAATTGGGAGTCATTCTTCTCATTAATCATGTTATTATGAACACCAATGAACTTAGTACAAGCCTTTATCTCCAATACAACACCATTCAGTCTAATATCTTTATTGCTTTAAAATAAATATAGTTTGTTTTTTATACAATTAAAGCTAACATAATTACTTCGAAACCATTGTGTTAATTTAGGAAGCTCAATATTAATTCTAGTCTCGATTGTATGAATATCACGATGAGAAAGGAAAAATGCTTGTATCGTCTACAAATAATTTATATTGTGTGTGTGCGTGTATGTGAGTGTGTGCGTTCGTGTGCGTGTGTGTGGGTTTATAATTGGGTTACATTGTGGACGCACTGGTAAAATATTACCTTATATATAGTGGACGTACCTTAGAAGGGGGACGGTTCTCGATTCTTAGTAAGGTAATTGTATGCTTCCTCACATGCGATAGAGGAAGCTCTATCAATATGCGGGTCAGACAACGATCGTCCGCTGTTGTATGTACAATCAATTTCCACGCAACTCCCCACCCAAATTCAGAAAGGTCCAATTTTTACTGGTTTCCGGGTCCACTTTTTACCGTTCTTGAGTCGACGACTCGAAATAAAGAATAGCAATATTGTTATTCTAAACCTCTTCTGAAAAAAATCCGCAATTCAATAGTATTGTTACCGTTCATATATGTATTGTTCATTCATGAACTTGGTATCACTGTAAATCCTATTTATTCCCCGTTATATGTGTATGTCATCATGAAATGTGCATATATACAGTCCTGAATCAAGTCAAAAGTGAAATGTTGCAATCTCGGGGGGGGGGGGGGGCACTCATTTATAATGTAAGATGGGTATGTGCCGCTTAAAAGAACCCTGTTTTCACACCCGATCGGAGCTCTAAAGATACCCGATTTTCAAAAATTGCCGCTCCATAGACATGATAGACACCCGGAATGACTTGGCTATGTATTTGACTAGCGCCAATTCCATTATTCTCTTCTAGTTTGGCTCCTTGGACCACCATTTAGGCCTTTTTGAGGGTTTCCGTAGGTCTTTGGTAGCTCCAAGTCTATGTATTTTGCAGTTTTAGTCTGCTCTTTAGACCCCTTAACTCCCGTTTCAGGGTTTTTGTAGCTCCAAAGACCCTATATTTTGTGCTTGTAGTCAGCTCTTCAGACCCCCATTTCAGAGTTCCGTGCGGCACACCCCCGTCAAAAAATAATTCTAGTGCACCCCCCCCCCCCCCCCCCCCGGGGGTTGCAATATTATTTTATAAAAATTAAAGGAGGATACTTTGAGGATTGACTTAACACCATATCCAGGTGCAATGCAAATTTTATGGCTACATGATTATTAAAATTGAGGCATGTCAAGGTGAATAAATAAACAAGAGAGATATGAAATCTCGAACTTCAATTGTCATGATTGTGGAACTTTTTGTGAGGAGTTTATAACAGTTATTAATTATATATGAACATAGGCCAAATGTTGATAACATTTGAGCGGCATTAATATAGTGGGCTATATGTTTGTGTACAATCTGCCAACATATCAGTTACGCATATTCAATGGTTTACCGAATATCCCTTTTTATCATACAGGAATGGTTCAAGGAGTGATGTTGGTCACTTACGATGACGATGAAGAGAAGGCTATACAATTAAAAAAACAGCTATCCACACAATTCAGAGCCTCAATACACATTATTACGAGGCGCGTCGCCGGAGACTTCGGAGATTCAACAGACACGCTTATTACATGGCTCTCATGTGTGAGTAGCAGTTTAACACCAAATGTCAGACCAGCAATAACCACTGCAGCGGCTCGTACCAGAACGAAGTCACTATGAGAAGTTGGTTGCACACGGCTCCGACACTTTGTAATGCCGTGGTCACACTATAACGTATAGCAGTAACTTACGCCGACGTATGTGAATTTTCACCAATACGCTTGGTGCACGTTGACATAAGTTAATGGTAAGTTTGGTATAAGTTACATACGTATACGCTGGTATAAGCTTGCATACGTTGTTGTACGCTGAGGCCAAAATAATGTTTTGTGCATGCACAAAATTTGTGGGCGTTTTTCATCATGGAATGTGCATTGCATCCAAATGTAGGACAAAGTCAAAAGTGAAATGTTGCAAAATGCACTGATATTGTCAACAAAGGGCCTTCCTTTTGTTTCCTCTTTGTTTCCGTGAATCCTCTCCTTTACATTGATATAACATTTGCTATGGATATTTTATCATGGAATGTGCATTACATCCGAATGTAGGGCAAAGTAAAAAATGAAATGTTGCAACATGCACTGATTTTGTCAACAGTATGCCTTCCTTTTGTTTGAAGATTAAAACGTGGCTTGAATGCATGACCACCTCACCCCCATTCAAGCCAAGGAAGGCACTCTGTTGACAAAATATTGGTGCATTTTGCAACATTTCACTTTTGACTTTGCCCTACATTTGGATGCAATGCACATTCCATGATAAGATATTCATAGCAAATTTCATACCAATGTAATGGGGAGATTTCTTGACTAGCTTTCCAATGGTACCAAATTTATGAATGGTTATAGCATAATAAAAAAAAAGTTATTAATGCGCAAACCTCGATTGCGGAACTTTTTGTGCGAGGTATATATATCGGAAACAATCGAATGGCTGCCCGTAAAATTCGCCTATAAATTTCTCAAACGCACACCTCAAACGAAGTTTATTAAACCCTCATCTATAGATAGCACACCGTCACAGAAAATAAAATAATCTCGGTACATATGCGCTGAACGCAAATCAAATTGGAATATCATGTCCCCCCACATTTGAAAAAGGAGCAGATTGTCCCCATCCCTTTGTCATTATGTATGTTTGGTTCCATACCTATATATACTTCATATTACGTGAAATTTCTGTCTCGGGTGTGCACCAAATCGCACAATTTCACGCCCAAAAATACAAAAGCTCCCTACTCCCTACTCCATACAAAAGCTCGCAATGTCTCCCCTACACTTTTGAGAAATTGTTGACGCCCTTGCTTAGTTTCATGGGAGCCCAATGCCCTAGACTATATCGATGGCTCTATAGTATACATGATCACGTGGATCCATCTCATGCAAGGCTCAGTCTTTTCCTCGCTATGCCCTTTAAAAATACGTTATGAGTAGGTTCACTATTTTATACAATTTTAACACCCATGCTAGGAGAAAATGTCTGAAATCTAAAAGCTTCCGGGGGCTCCGCCCCCTGGACCCCCATTATTGTCCCCAAATGTGGGTGCCCCCCAAAGTCAGGTCTTCGAGCCATCAAGACACTTTCAATGAGCGCATAATAAAACTTCCGGGCATGCCAATGTGGGGCTTTTAACTCTCTCAGTGGTCACTCTGGAAATTTTTTCAAATTTCGCCCCCCCAATCTCAAAAACGGATCGACACCCCTGGCTTTTATTGTGTATATGCTGCTGCTGTGTGTGTGGGTCGTTTCCCAGTACTGTTATTTGGCTTTAAAGGGAACCGACACCCCAAAATCACATTCGCATAGATGAAAGGTAACATTTGTTGTAGTACATTCCACCAACAAGTTCAGAAAAAATAGGTTTCAAGACAAATTATATATTTGTAAAACGCATCACCATAGGTCTGCAGACGAAGACGAAGACTTTATTGTCTCTATTAGAATTGACGCACTCGCAGACGTTTTGCGCGTACGGAACAATGAGGCCATGTTGATTCCTTAAAGGGATAGTTGAAATATCAAGAAATATAACCATTTGTAATAATTGTTAAAGTTAAAGTCCTTCCCGTGCCAATGTTGGCACATAAGGCGGCGCTAGCTATCTCCGTTTCATTAGCTCTAGGCCACATGTCTACTAAATGTAGCGAAAGCTACAGAAGGGGGCCAGTCATCTGGTAACTCGTGTGATTAACTTTCCCTTCTCCATTCTATAAATGCCGAGCGCCTGGCTAGATGGCAGAAGGTACCATTTTTTAAGACTTTGGTATGACCCGGTCTAATATTGTAATGAATTTGCCCTGAAATCATGGTTAATGTCATGGGGTAATTGTGCAGATAAAATGGTACATTATGTTTATTATGTCGCTATTTGGAATTTGTTATCATATCACATGATACAACTTATACAACATTGTCAGTTTCTACGATAAACCTATGAACTGCCAAAATGACGATGATAATATTCATGTACGTCTAATATATAGTGTCGCAACTGTATTCATTATCTAAATGTCAAAATAATTCCACGGTAATATTGTCCTAGTCCTCATCTTCTCATGCAAGCTGGTAAATTGTATTACGTTTATACCGTGTGTCTCAAAAACAATGGTACATTCAGGAACAATTATTACAAACATGACACTGAATTTCTTGTACATTGGTAACATATCAAATGATGGAGGTTTTGCTTCCTGGTGCTCTTTGTTTGAAATATTTCCCTTCAGCGGATTTCGAATTATGTCTGATTGTATGCGAATTTGCACATGTGCCGATGTTCGTATTTGTGCTGAAAAAGGTGATCGACATTAGTTGCAAACATTCAGTCTTCTCACTAACAATTTTGAAATAATAACGATTGGATATTGGCTAGAGTACTTGTAAGTAGACTTGGCTCTGCTAATGTTTGAGTGGTTAATGGTGGTTAGAGATTGTAGGACCTCCCGAAAAAAAAACAAGTTGTCTGGAAAGAGCTCTTCAAAATTTACCCTGCTTCAGGATTCTGATTGCCTCAGATTCCTAACACTTTTGACAGTTCCTAATGATGTCGCAAAACTGAAAGCGTTTGCTTGGAAATTGTAACTGGGATCGATTAAAGACATTTGTCGGACTTTGTGTTTGCATCTCAAGACCATAACATTTATTTCCTCAAGGGTGAACTGATGTGCAACCAAGGCTCGCCTTGCTATACCACACACTAATGATAAAACATTAATTCATAATACGAATCGTTGAAGATTTGTAAAACTTCTGTTGATTTAACCAAAGTCTGAAATCTATTGAAATGGTAATTAGGCAATTGGAACAAAGTTTTAAACATCACATTTAGCCCAATTGATGATTTGGTGATATTTGTGAATTGTTAGACGTGTCAGTGTTCTATTCCTTATATTATAACACATATAATGTTACATATATCATATTAGTCAATACAAATATCCTAGCTTTGTACGTTTAATATTATTTGTAGTGGTATAATAAAGTAACATTATGTCTCGTGTCAGAATGTATTATATCTGAAGCGTCATATTAATCATAATTGCAGTTAAGATGATTTCCTTAGTTTTTAGTTTGTAGCATGGAATTTAAGTATACTCTATCTAATTTCTTTATAAAAAAAATAAAAGTAAAAGTAACAATACACAGTATAATTATAATGGTATATCAATCGCAATGCAAACACATACCAACCATTCGTAAAAATGCCTACACATATATTATTCGTCATCTATGGTTAACCTGTTCATTAATATGTATATCAAGTGTTTCTTTTAATACCATTTGATTTTAGTCGCATTCAAGTTTTATTAAACGATGAATGTAAACTATTCTAGATTTGTACGTTAAATGTACTTTGTAGTGATTCTCTATAAATCCTGTATTACCCACAAAAAAAAATGTATATTGTATATATAATTATGTATATTACTGCTGTATGATTTGGTAATTGACTAGTCCTATTAATAACACATAGCACACAGACTCTAAGACTTCTTGTAACAATCAATATAACATTAAGCTGTGTACGTTAAATATTCTTTGTAGTGATATTATAGAGTAACAAATTATGCCTCGTGTCATAATGTATGAACTCTGAAGTGTCATATTAATCAGAAATGTAGTTTTGACGATTTTTGTTTGTTTATTGTTATTCATTGTTATCATTTATTCTCCGCTCATGGAATGGGTGCCCTTCTTAGGTACAAGCTGTTTTTCAAAGGGGTTTTAGCATTTATGTTCTGTGAAGTGAACATATAATGGGATTTAAGTATATTATCTCTGATTTAAACGAATTAAAGAAGAATGCGCAGTATATCCATCGCATATAATATAGTTGTGGTGATTTTTATTAAGTTGTGCATAATCAGAATTTGCGCGAACTACTAAATGTTAATGAATCGTCGTTAATCTATAATCAACATGCTTAGAGACGATGATCAATCGTATGAGGCGCTATATAAATCTGGAATATAAATATTTATTCATGTTCGTGGATTTCACATTGAATCAGCTTGGGCTTATGTACTTACATCGCACGGTTTAAAGATTTTGTGATATTTGAGAATGATTTAAAGTCTCAATTTGCAGTTCCTTATAACACATAAATACACATAATCTGTCAGTCAATATAATAATATAGCTGTGTACGTTAAATATTATTTTGCAGTGATTGTTTAAAGTAACGATGCTTCGTGTCAAAATGTATCATATCTGAAGTGTCATTGAGTTTTTGAGTATGTAGCATTATACTTTGTGTAAAGTAAACGTATTATTGGAATTTAAGTTTATTAATTATGATGTCTTTATTATAACATGAAATAACAATGCACATTATATCCATCGCAAAGCATTCACATTCTAACCATTAGTACGAATGCCAACAAATATCTGATGCGTCATCTATAGGGTTAACCTGCTCGTATAAATGTATATCACGTGTTTGTTATAATTTTATATCAGTCGCATTCAACTTTTATTGGAGGGTGAATGTAAAATATTCCAGCTTTGTTTGGTAAATATTCTTTGTAGTGATATTATAAAGTAGCATAGTTTGCCTCATGTCAGAACGTAACATATCTGAAGCGTCATATTAATCAGAACAGAATTGTAGTTGTGATGATTTTCATTGGTTTTGAGTTTGTAGCATTTAGTTTGTGTGAAGTGAACATATAATGGAATTTATTTTTTCTACTCTCTGTATTATAACATAAAATATAGCAATGTACAGAATATCCATCGCAATGCATTCACATTCAAACGCTTATTACGAATGCTCTAACATTGTCTGATGCGTCATCTAGACTAAGTGTTAACCTGTTCATATAACAATGATCAAGTGTTTGTTATCATTGCATATCAGTCGTATTTAAAGGACAATGCAACTCTGACAATGCATTGTTTATAAGACACTAATAGGGTGAATATAATTCTCTGAAAATGTTATCACAATTGGTCAAGAAATAACAAAAATGTGGCTCATTGGATATAACCATTTATTTCTACGATTGACTCAAATTGGCAACATACTCTGACAAAGTTGTGGACGACTCCCCATAAGTTCTCAAAATATATGTTTACCCTTCATTTGAGTTCAACATATATTTTGCAGAATAAATGTATTAAAAAAAAACATATCATGAGTTTGGGGAATGAAAAGGTGTGTCAATGAAGAAAACTGAAAAAATTCACATTTGTGTACAAAACATATGGGGACTTGTCTAGTCCGCAAGCTAATCAGAGTGCGTTGCCAATTTGAGTCCCCCGTATAAATAAATTGCCACCTTCAAGGAGCTATATTATCTTGTTTCTTTCCCGATAATACTTAACTTTTTGCGGATTATTCCTCCTCATCAATTTTGCTTGGGTTTCATTTTCCTTTAAGTTTTATCAAAGGAAGAATGTAAAATATTCTAGCTCTGTACGTTCTTTTTAGTGATATTATAAAGTAACATATTATGCCTCGTGTCAAAATGTATTAAATCTAAAGCGTCATATTAAGCAGAAATGCAGTTGTAATGATTTGCTTGAGTTTTGAGTTTGTAGCATATATTTTGTTTGAAGTGAATGGTATGTAAGCATTATTCTCCCAGGCCTGCAACCTGTATTACAAAAAGGTCCATTGTAATGCTACGATTATGTAGAATTTTTGGTACGTCATCTAGAATACTGTTCATGCAACTGTGACTTCACCAATAATCGCAACATACTCTTATCCAAATAGTTATACTTGTTTAATAAAATCCTTCTACTAATTAAATATAACGTCATTATATTCGATTAGTACTAATGTTTTAATTGTTAATTTTGTATATTAATCATGTTTGTAGATAACTGAATCTGCCTGGGCTTATATTAACATCTTACTAATGTATAATTTTGTGATATTTGTGAATCTTCATTTAACATGTTTGATAGCCAAATCTAATAACACATAATCATTGTAATGGACCGAATGCATACTAAGTAGCAATCAATTGTGCAAGCAAATGCAACTGAGCTTGTCATCCCAATCAACATATCAAAGTAATGTTCCAGTCACACGTACTTATCCTTTTTTAGAGCAACGTATTGGCATCGTGCGGAATGCAATAAAACAAGGCTATTCGGTGGCAATTCCGTGGCTAAGTCGTGGCAATACGTGATAATACGTGGTAGTTCTCGATTGTACGTTACAATTGATTGTAAGTCAGAAACTTTGCTCGTTTCAACCAGTCAGATTCGCGCATTTAGAACACATGATCTGACTTACAATACATTGTAACTTACAATCGAATGTAACAATTTCTAGATATGGTTTTCATCAGGTCTGCCTTCCGTAAATGAAGCCAAGGAAAATAAAACTTTGACAGAAAATAGGGACAAAAAACATAATGAAAAGTATTGTCTGTAATGCTATGAAGATAATTGTCTTAAATGATAGCTGGACAAGCAAATAGGAAATCGCAAGATGCCCTCTGAAGAGAAAGAGGCTCTTCATCATCTTGAAATGGGATGAAGACTTATTTAATAAGCATGCACATGATGCTAAAACGCGAAAATCCTGAGTAAGCAAAAGCTCAAGCTGGTCTGGATGAGCTTTAAAAAAAACATGCTGGCAATAGCTTATCCACCAAGTAAAATGTTATAATGTAATGTATAAGGTTTTTAGTAATTGCATGTTTGGTATGCAATCGCTTCTCCTTGTTGCAATGTTGTTGTTCAATTGCTTGTTTTTAAACATACCAATCCAAGCAAAGCAATTGCTCCGTTCTATGCATTCGGCCCAATGTTCATATTTGTAGTGTAGTGGCATATATAAACCAGAAATGTTCTTGTAGTGATGTTTTCTTTGGTGTTTCAGTCGGTATTAAAATCATTGTTTGGTGTAAAGGGAACCTCTCATCGAACCTACATGCATCTTTCTTTGTAAGTGTTTGTGAAAGATCACTTCTTTCCAATTCGTATAATTATGACAAAAACATAAAGCACTGATATCAACCACAATACACGTATATATATATACAACACTACACACGACAACAAACAATAAAAAACATACAATAAAATGTGTGAAAAATAGAGAAAAACATAAGGTGCGCCACCAATCAGTCCTACCACGCTAAATGTACATCACCGAAAACGATACTCCGAAGAAATCCAAATGACACATTTCTATCTTGTGTTGAATTATACAAAGACATTTTTGTACCAATGTATTGTTCTATACAGTGCGGTCTGCATCGCAAAGTCATATACACGTTTTGAAAATTTACCGAAAAAACGGAGCACACAATGATCAAAACGGACAGAAAATAAACTTTCATTTGCTTACAAACACTTTTTTGTGTCCATAAAATACAAATACACTTCTAAAAATATAACACAGGTTACCATTGCGAATGCAACACGTTGGATTTAAATAGCAATAATAAGCCTACAATTTGCAAAACTGTAGGAAAATAAGGATTTAAAACAATGTACATAGGATATTTTCATCACATTTCTTGCTCTAAAATTAACGCAAACAAACTGTTTTTGCATACAGACCTTCTCTTCATAATAATACAAGTTCACAAGTTAGATTTGATAGCAATTAACATGTTTGAATCAATCATAAATATCTCCATATATGCATCGAGTCAACACAATACATTTAATTTCAATATAAATAATCTCATTTGCACAAATTTGTGGAAATGTTATATTATTACACACAAAAAATAATTCATTCTTTACAACTTGTTCATGCTTTAAAATATGTATATCATAATATTTAATTTAAAATGAAATAGTTTAACTTGAATATCCATCAAACGGAATATGTTCTGTTAACTCATTGCAAGTAGGCTAAATTGATTGAAGGATTGACCACATGCATAATTGTATGTGATACATAAAAACCCACATAGCTAAAAAATTACAGTACAAGTTCATAGCTTTCCACTGATAATTTTTAAGAATTCAAATAAATTTTGTAATCCAAATTTGGCCATATTATTTACAACACAATATTAGCTAAATAATTGAAAATATGTTCAGCTTTAATTGCCATCTTGTTTATTTAAATTCAGCGTTATCACAATAATAGCCTCTCTTGGTTAGAATAAATTTCACCACAGACTTCAAAAATGATTATCTTATATACTGGACAAATCACATTTGTGATTAATTTAGTCGCTCGCTTAGTGAAAGTAAAGATGTTGGTCTCTTTTGATTACTACGGAATGTACTTTACTATTATATCATTCTATAATTATCACTAGGTGATCACAATATACTATGAACTAATTGCTTTCTTAATATCAAGGATACATATCTACATGTATAATATTATAATATAAATGTCTAAATATAAATTTACAATCTGAATCTTCATAAATAGATTACTAGATCACACACTGTGGCTGAAATTCAAAAAAAGTGTTTCTAATTATGTGAACTACAAAGACTATACATTGGTAATATGCGAGCACAAACTGATCAAATTGAATTCATTTAATATGACCAAGCTGACGCAGCGTACTACAAAGTACAATGGAACCTCGTTATAATGAGGAGTTTCGACCATGGAAATTACCTTGATATATCAGGGTAAAAAACAAGAATATAAAGAGCTTGTACAACTAAAATTAACTTGTTATATTAAGGGGTTTTATTATATCAGAGATCTTTATAAAAAATTGAAATTATGCTCTTCAATCATCCATATGTCATGTAAAAATTGCTTTCATGAAACAGAACCATACACAAATAATACACCTCGTTATAATGAGGAGTTTCGACCATGGAAATTACCTTGATATATCAGGGTAAAAAACAAGAATATAAAGAGCTTGTACAACTAAAATCAACTTTTTATATTGAGGGTTTTTATTATATCAGAGCTCTTCATAACAAGGTTCCACTGTACATAGTATATAGGCCTTAAATACATATTTATTATATTGCATGTGATGGGTGTTTTTCTTTTGCAGTAAACAACCTAAATATGACAATATTGCATTTGTCAAAACTCATAAAAATCGATAAAGTGCTAAAATACAATTATAGATATAGAGTGACTCGTTTCAGACGGTGCACCATTAAGTTTATGGCATGACTATTTATTTACTCAACATATAATGTAAATGGTATAGCTTATTAAAGTGAAAATTTGAATATTTGCTAATTGTTTACAAATATTGATCAGCGATAGATCAAGAAAATGAAACATATTTGTACTTTGTTGAGACAATTTGACGGTTTAAATCTGTGAAAACGTTTTTTCATTTGTATTCAAATTTTGTAAACAGTCACTAACTATCATGGATAGAATAATATCATATTATTTAAATATTTATATATTAATTTTAGCATAAGTCATTGCATGACAAACTAGAATAAAATGTGTGATTGCTTTTTGATAAAAATATAAGTGTTTGAAACATTTACCAATAGCTGGTATAGCAAGAATCAAATATGTGTATATTATATAAACTAAACTTCTTTAATTTTTTTGAAAATCTACAAAAGGAATGCATAATCTATATTGCAATAACTAACATATATACAACTCAAATCTTCCCAACCTTTCATTTTCAAAGTTCAAAAATTTGATGTCATAAACTTGTACATCTTTTCACCAACACCATGAAATAGTTTGTTTGCTTTTTCGTTTAGAATATTGCTGTTTTAAGCAAAATGTTTCAGGAAATTTGAGAGGGCCAAAATGGAACAGAAAAGGGGTTTTAGGGCAAATTTGGAAGGGCTGGGCATAAAATACACCATTACAATAAATTAATTGATTACTGGTCTGCAATATTGTATCATATTAGGCGCTATATAAAGCAAACCTACTATCATTACAACGTTTGGTCTTTGATCGATCAATAGTCTTAAAAGGCTTAAGAAACAACAAGATCCTAATGGAGCTAAAAGTTGATTTTTTGAAAAGAAACAAATGCTGGCAAGTTCTTTGAAATTATGCTCTTCAATCATCCATATGTCATGTAAAAATTGCTTTCATGAAACAGAACCATACAAAAATAATATTTTGAAGACATCGAAATGCAATATGTTAAATTTGATTTTTAAAAAGACAATAGTTCAAATTTGATCAAAACAAAACAGATATTTGCAAAGTTACACAATCACAAACAGTAAATCTGATTCCAATATTGAGACTCAACATCATGATTTCAAAAATTACATTTTCTAAATGTCCCGCTCATTCTCATATAGAAAAGAGCATTACATATTAATTCTTCTGCAAGCGTTCTTAAGTACATGACTATGGAACTGATATGTAAACGCAAATACAAAATACACAAGTAAACATTTTGCTTGCAAAACTAAACATACAATCCATTAAAAAACACATTGTGTCCAATAGCTTTGGTGCCAAATCAATATATAACTTATCAATGCACATATCAAAATAGCAATGGCAACGTTCATAGCAACGGGTAACAGATACTAATACGAATAAAAACACATTTTTTTTATAAATATCAGTTGCGAAAAGAGCTGCTGAGCAAAATCCCTAAAGAAAGCTATATGCACAAATCAAAATAAAATGTGCAAGTTCATAGCAAATATTAACACACGTTAAAACATATTACACAAATGTATATAATATACATGCACAACAATAAGTGTCCTGCACTTATTAATATACTATGATGATAAAATGTTAAACTTTCTAAAAAAAAAACTTTCACTTTATAACTTTTCTGCAAAGTGCACATTCATTTCAATATAATATCAAACTTAACAAATACTAATCATGTGCACTATTATTACATAACATAAAGTGTTTATACGGAGCTGCAATATGTATGGCAAGCTATGTGTTGAAAACAAGATTGCATTTTTGTTTGTGTTAATTCTAAGAGTTGTTGAACAAGTTGAAAAAAAATGAACGGCCACATTCATCATTTATAACACAACTTTAATCATAGCTACCTAATCAGCCAACAATTCGGTGGATTCACAATACAGTGCGCCACCTATCGGTTGCAGCGGACAGGCTGAAATCCGCAATGCCTCAAGGGAAATGGTCGACATCGAAATATAAGGCCGTATACAGCTCAGTGGTGCTAGGCTGTAATATAATAATATACATTTATATGCGCAAATTGCCTCCAAGCGCTTAAATAATTATTTAATTATTATTCCCCATGGTCAACAGGTACATTTCAAACCCACACAATGATATTGCTGAAGGACAAAGGCAGTGGGCAGGGTTCGAAATCGGGATCTCATGATCGGAAACCGCGCGCTCTACCAATCTTGCCACAACCACATCCACATGTACTGTGATGTCGACCCCGAAGTCGGAAATTGGCCTGTCCGCTGCAACCGATAGGTGGCGCACTGTATTGTGAATCCACCGAATTCACCAGTAACTGTTCAAACTATATCCGCCACATGTAATATATGTGACCGGCTATAGCAAAACCCGGCACTTGTCGGTAAAAATCAAAATGTAGGTTTTCATACCATTAGAAGGGCCCCAAAACAAGCTTCCATTTGATGCTTTGCTCTAACTAATTGGTCAATAATTGACGAAGATATAATTGTGACAATTTTACAATCATAGGTCTTTTACACACGTTATTTGAACTTACTTCAAATTCCCATATCTTCAAAATGTGAATTACCGACAAGTGCCGGGTTTTGCTATAGCCAGTCACATACGACTGTCTAGCCCTTTGTCTTCATCATCAATGCAAATTATCCCCTGCAAAGACATCCAGACATAGGATCTGTTGACATTCCAGTCCAAGTATAACTGGTCACCCATTATATTGCGTCCTGGATCATCCAGGATATATTACTGGTGACCGGTTTTAATATGACTGGAATATCAAGGTAGCCTTTGGTGAGGCTAAGCTTTAGTAACCAAAAACCTGCACAATGACATTACAAACTGATCGATAGTTATAACTTCACCATGCTCAAAAGGTGTAGAAAATTACAAACGACTAAGTAAAAAGCCTGTTTTCATTAAAAAAGGGCCATTAAAACACAAGAGGGCGCTCTCTAAAAAAGCATTGGTTTCAACCATTTTTCATACAAAATTATGCATGTGATGTTTTGTTAAAATAATGATTAAATAGAGAGATCATCAACTATTTAGAAACTTCTTTAGACAATTTTTGAAAAAGTGTAAGCAGTTTTTTAATTTAAAAAAAAAATCATCAAATAAATCTGGGGCCCAGATTTATTCCGATCGGATATATTTATAGATATTTCAGCCGTTTCTCAACCAGTTTTTCATTATCTTACAAAAAATTATTGTGTGCAGAACCCTCTATACCAAAACTGAACTACCCCTTTAATGCCTATAAAGCACAACTAGAGAGATTGATTGGTAAAGAAAGAAACAATCAGAATATCTCCGATGGCATATGACAATTATCAATGGGCTAGTGAAATTACATAGGTGTGGAACAAATTAAAACTGTTGCTGGTAATTATTTCCATTTAGCCCGGACTTAATCTGTGCCATTAGTGAGAATTCGGGCCAATGAAATCATGGACTTTATAATACATCACACATATATTACAGTTCCAAAATATAAACATGAAATATAAATACATCTGTTATGAACAAAGCAAACACATAGACATACATACTTGTGAATTAAAAAGCATGGTGTGTATTTTTTTTGGCAAAATGACATGTAAATATATTTTACTTTTGAGGAACATTTTAAGAGGTGATAAGAAGTTTGTAAGTGGGAAAATATAAGAGATGGAATTTACATGTATGTATACACATTATACATAGTATTACTGTTCCAAAATTAAAACATAAACATAATACAAATATTGTGTGGAAAGCATTTAAAAATTGTATTACACTTACTTCAAAAAAGGAAACAATTTTACGGTTGATAATTTAACAAGTTTCTGAGAAGTTTGCAATTGGGAAATATATGAGATTTGTGAAATTGTACACATGTTATACATTCACATTCTTTTGGACATAGGGTTATGGTTGCCAAAGTTATAAAAGGAATAAGGAATACAATTGTTTCATTAGCCCAGGCAAAGTTCTGTCAGAACTAGTCCTGAAGATCTTCCATAGAGACAATCTTTTTCAGGACTGGTCAAGAAAATACATTGCTTGTTATGGCCAAGTCAAATATTCTTACATTGGTTTATAATAGATTTATAACATTTTATGGTGCAGCTTTTGCAAGTAGCCGCAAGGCCCGCTAGTTTCCTGTTTCTTGTTTCAATTAAATTCAACCATATGAAATATTTTCCTAATAAGCCTCTGTAGTTACATGTACATGTTGTAGAGTTATATAATGTATATACTTTTCAAAAAATATAATTCATGCTGCATAAAGCAAGTTGTATAATGGATATGTTGCATATAGCATTTGTTGTTGTCAGCCTCAGAAAGAAATTCAATACAAAATATCTTGGATAAAATATGATGGTTCAAGCGCATGGAAAAATAGACTTGCAAAAAGCCCTTAAAGTAACAAAATTCTTAAATACGATTGGAACTATATTTTTGAAAGCACAGAAATTGGCATAATTTAAACAGGCTTTCATTTGCTGCAAACAATGCATAACATGACCATCAAGCCTTTCCATTCAATATATTACAAAATGGCCTTTATAATATCAAGAAATTATCAATTATTCAGGACATACATGTACATGTACCTATTTTTATATTTCTATACCATTCTGGTGTAGATATTAATAACAATGATAACGGGCTATGGCCTATTGAGGATTCATGCCAAGTCATTACCAAAATCCTCCTCAATGGTTAAAAGAGTGATAAGGTTAAAACAGCCTCTTTACTCAAAGTCTAAACATGAGATAAACGATTGAAATGTCTCTTAATCGATATTGCATGCAATTTAAAACGAGCTCAATGCAACTCTTGATAATATTGGTGAGGAAAATTAAGGTTCAATGTTTCTCTTCAATAGAGTATTATTATTGTAGAATCAAAAGCATTTAAATATTGATGTTATAAATAAATATCATCTTTGAAGAGTTTCTACAAAAAATTGTTAAAAGAGCCTCTTGACTTTGAGTAGTAGTATTGTAGAATCAAAAGCATTTAAATATTGATGTTACAAACAAATATCATCTTTGAAGAGTTTCAACAAAAATTGTTAAAAGAGCCTCTTGACTTTGAGTCTGAGGATGAAGTAACAGAGGAGACGGAGAGCGACGAAGAAGGCGGCAAGGACACCGAAGTCGAGCTTGAGATTGCCAGAGTCGATGTCGAGTTCCTTTAGGATATCCTCGGCCGTATTGAAGATGCAGAATTCTTCGCTTTTGCACGGCACTTCGCTGCGATTCATGCCATAGATAGAGATCATCACGCCCTCGTACGAATAGCGGACAAACGATAAGTAACTCATCCACTGCAGATAGTCGGGAATGTTGTCTAGCGTGACAAAAAAGCCTGAGAAAAGTAGAATCGGCACGCTGCTGACGGGGCCCACGAACACTGCCACCTTTTGATTAAAACAGGAGAATGATTATAAACATGATTATCATCACACTGTTGTACGAGTAGCAAAGAAATATTTTTAAAAACTCCTCCATGGTAGATAGTCTGGAATGTTGTCTAGCGTGACAAAAAAACCTGAGAATAGTAGAATCAGCATGCTACTGACTGGGCCAATGAACACCGCCACCTATTGATTAAAACGGGAGAATGAAATACGAACATGATATTCATCACACCATTGTATGAGTAGCAATTAAACATTTAAAATACTTCATCCATTGTAGATAGTCAGAAATGTTGTCTAGCGTAACAAAAAAAAACAGAGACTGGTAGAATCGGAACGCTTCTGACAGGGCCCACAAACACCGCCACCAATTGATTAAATCGAGAGAAAGAAATATGAACATGATTATCATCACACCATTGTATGAACCAAAGAAACATTTCAAATAGCTCATCCATTGGAGAGAGTCGAGAATGTTGTCAAGCGTGACAAATCAGCCGGAGAAAAGTAGAATAAGAATGCTACTGACGGGGCTCACGAACACCGCCACATAATGATTAAAATAGGAGAATGAAATACAAACCGGTTGATTATCATCACACCATTGTATGAGTAGCAAAGGAATATTTAAAATAACTCATCCATTGTAGATAGCCGGGAACGTCTAGCTCGATCGATCACATAGCTAGAAAATCAAAAGTACTATACGGATGCTTCACTGTCTATTCAATGACCAACAGAGACTGCTACCTATTGAAAAAATGAAAGACGGAGAGTGGAAATACAATTATCATTGTGCCTATAGAAGAGAAGAGAATGATCCAGCCATAAATTCATCCACTAAAATTGGGATATATCAACAACATACTACACAATTATATGCACATTTCAATTGAATCAAGCCTCTATCAGAAAAGGTATGTAAAATAATTCATGAACAAAACTGCTGCAACATACTTTGGCATGGACCATAGAAATGCAGCACCGGTGATTAAAAAATTTTATAAAATGGGTTGAAGAATCCCTGCATTCTGATTGGTCAATTAGCGTTGAAGAGTTTTCTCATAATCAATAGCGTCAGTAGTTCAGTAATTTAGCGATACTGCAACGATAGTGCAATCGTATTGACGATAGCGAGTAATATAGTTAATTCGATCAAAATTTAGTGCTGAAACGTCTCGCGCCTCGACTGTGACTGTGCCGAAGTTCAAGATGGCGAGATCGGGACCTCCTCTGAGATTCGAACTGCTAAATGATGATGATTTAGCAGAACTTTTGGATGAAGCGGATGCAAAAGCTACAAAGAAATCGATCAAATAGTGATATGGGCCGTTATCTTTAACAATAATTACAGTAACTAGCCAATCATTTACAAAGATTCTTCTACCAACTTTATAACAATAATTTAAGTAAGTTTGTCTCTCACCTGTAGTGGTAGCCCAGCTCCTATAAGAAGGCCCAGTGATTGCGCAACCAGAGACGTCATGATCGCCATCGCCATGAATAGGCAGTATCTCCCCGCTTCATTGGGCTGGCCCGTCATCCAGTACACTATAGTACAGTATACCGCCGGCATCAGTATCTGTCAAGAAAATTATTGTAAATATTGTTTATTAATAATAATAATAATAACGGTTATTTATATAGCGTTATTCCCGTGGGGATCATGGCGCTTTAC
>JBAMJV010005272.1:0-60000 GCA_037951105.1 Echinarachnius parma | reverse complement strand
ATTATGAATCATTCTACCATCATTATCAAAAGTTTAAGACCACCCTTCCAAAATGCAATAAATAAAAAACACAACAAAGTTAAACATATTTATTTTTCAGACATACTTTTATTTTTAACGCATAACCTTTGTATCACACTTGAACTGCTGGGCTAATACCATTACCAGCAAAAAAATACATGGGGACGGCGGGTCGAATTCGCCCCCGAAATTCCCAAATTCGCCCCCGGAACCAAAAATTCGCCCCCAAATTTTATTTTTTATTTTTTGGGATTTTCGAGATTTTTTTGTGGGATTTTTCTGTTTGGATTGTTATCAAATGTTTATAAATGATCACTTACAGCATTACAGCTTATTATTAGCAACTGAAAAATCGAAAAAGAGCCTGGAAATTTGTAGCCCCCGAAAATCGGAAAAGTAGCCCCCGAAAATGGAGCCCCTGAAATAAAAATATTAATTCTATCGCTGACCATTATTCTTTTGCTCCTGACCACTGTAGTAAACATGTTATGTAATCATTCAATAAGACAAAAGAATGCAGTCCAAATTATTGTAATACCCACAAATTCCCAGGTGGTCTTAAACTTTTGCTAATGATGGTAGTTTCAGTAAATGTATGCGTTTTCTTTTCTGAGACCGAGAACTTTCATTTATTTTACTTGTATTTGTTGTCAATCCTTTTTTTTTTTTTTTACTTACCGGATCCCTGAATATAGTGATGAGCGTCCTTCTGAACAGAACCCAGAACTGCATGAAGATGTCTGTGCCGAATGAAGTTGTAAGGAAATCGGGAAGCTTGTTTTCATTCTGGAGAAAGACGAGTGAACAAAATAATTATGATATAAACAATGATAATATTATTGCTTTTTGAGATTGTCTATTGTTAATAAATAAATCACATGTGAAGATGTCATGTTGCAAATGTTGGAAGAAATTCAGGAGCTTATTTTTATTCTGTAGAGTACAAATTAAACAAATGTTAATTTTTCGTAATGATATAAATAAAGTTTTATGTTGTATTGTCAATTACGTTATGAATTCTATCCATCATCAGTAATATAAGAGTGACTCAAGGAATGCAAATCTAACTACACCTGAAAACAAGTCTGTACTGAATAACAAAATCAACCATTTTCTTTGTGCATTATTTTTTCTTTAAAAAGTTTAAATGAATCACGACTTAAATGCACACAATTGGCTATTCACCATTTATAGGGACTACTATAACAATGTGAACATTAAAGGGATCCAGTAACTTTGCTGACATGTGCAAAAAGTGACGAGTGGTTGATATTGTTGATATTGTTGTTATCTGATATGTCCACTGGGTGTTGTGTAAAAATGTCAAGTTAAATGGACGTTATATGGCCGAGTAATGAACAAAAATGCAGAGTGATATTCACTAACTCATTGCACTCACACTGTACACGGTTCTGACAATCCAGTGGATATTAATATCTGAACACTTCAATCGTAAATATCTTTTTAACGAAAGGGATATTTGAAAAACCGAAACCTGTCCCATGATTTTATTGTTAATACAAATACAACAAGGTATGAGGGAACCGCTAGAATTCCAAGTGGATTTTGAGGATTTGGGCATTGTTATTAAGTCCCTTTAAATTTACATCAACAACAATCAAATTCACTTATACCCAATACTCATGTCAAAGCTTACTTCAATCGGTTTCGTCACAGTTCCATCCGAGTCCTTGATGACCACAGTGGCCACGCCGTTCTTCGTCTTTGACCGAACAACGGCGGTCGGCGATTGCGACTGACCATTGATGGCCATCTCTGACCCTCCGGCCGCTTGGACGATCGACGACTGACTCGTATGACTTGCAAAGCTTTCGCATTTCCCCTCGTGTAACGCCTGAGTTAGTTGTTGCATCGCTGTGCCATATTCACCCGATGCGAGTTCTATGACTGTTATGAAAGAAAAAAAATATATAGAATACCTATCAAATATGAAAGTTATTTTATTTTACAGAACAAGTTTTAAGTAATCCATGGCTGACTTGTGTGTTTCTAGTAAAGCTTTGCACTTCTCTCATGTAATGCCTGAAATGTTATTCCAGAGCTGTGTCATAATCATCCCATGCAAGTTCTATAGCTGTGGACATAGCTTAGACAGCCATAAAAGATGATAAAATGGTATAAAAATTATTATCTTTAAAGGGATAGTTGAGTTTTGGTATAGAGGGCGCTACACAAAATATTTATTTGTGAGATAATGAAAAACTGAGTGCCAAATTCAATAAGAGAATACAATTTTAATGACAGAATAAACTTTATTTGATCAAAATCGGTTCAGAAATGGCTGAAATATCCATAAACATAACCATTTGTAATAAATGTGGGGCCCCACACTTATTTGATAATTTTGAACCAGCCGTTAAAATTTTGTTTTAAATGCTTCCTCTTTACAAAAATTTACAAAAGAGGTTTTTAAATAGTTGTTGATTATCTCTCTATCTAATCACTATTTCAACAAAACATCACATGCACAATATTTTATTTAAAATGGTAGAAAACCGATGAGTGTTTAGAGAGCGCCCCCTTGAGTTTAAACGGCTCTTTTTGAATGATAACAGGATCTTTACCAAGTCATTTGTAATTTTGCATTCCTTTCGAGTTATAACTATTAGTTTGTAATGTAATGGTGCAGGTTTTGGTTACTAAAATTCAGTTTGGCCAAAACTTTACTCTCTTTACCAGAACTCAACTATCCCTTTAAATAGAAGTTATTAGATACATGCATGTATCATTTTAAGTAATGAGAGTAAATTCAGCACATCGGATGATGAATGTTTTACTTTTTATGACTCAAAAAGCTTTCTCATCATCATTTAAATAATGACTTTGAAAGTTTACTGAATATGTAAATGTATTTGTTTTGTACGTCTGTATGAAGTTTTTGTTCTTTGGTTTATAATACTTCTCTCTTTTTTATTTCTCAGCGCTTAGAAACAGTGTATTAAGTGCTATAAAAATGTTGTATATTATATATTTATTTAATATGATTTACCATTCTTTCACAATTGAACTCCAAAAACATACTTTTTATCAACATATCTATATACATATAATGCCAAGAATAAGATCCAAATATTTCTGCTTACTAATTCAAGCACCTTCTCATGTAATTGTTATACTGATGTATTTTACAATAGTATTGTTTTTGTATTTTATGCACATACAAAACAAAAGAACTATAGTAACAAAATTGATTGGCAGTGTGTTTACATATTCTGACATATGGAAATTAAGAGCGCTTATGTTTTAACCCGATCACTACGGGGACCGAGAATTCTCGGTCCCTGTTGCGCCTACTCATATACGGGAACCGAGATTTCTCGGTTCCGAGCAAGGGCTATATTAATTGCATAAACATACATGTATGCATCTTGTAAGTACAATATAATTTGGCTGAATACAAAGATTGAACCCTTGGCTACATGTACATCAAGTTTCCCCGACTCTAGTTGCGTGATTATTGTTTTATTACAATTTTATCATGGTAATACACAAGTCTAATTTCAGGATATTCGTATACAAACACATACAAGCCAGAATCATAGTTTTCGCAGAGAATTTCACTTCGCTGACCCTATACTATGCATATCGATCGCCTCTATTGTGTGAACTACTTGACCAGCGAACCCACGCTAGGTTGAATAGAAGCGAATACAATGCCATGGTCAACCAGATATCAATCAGTTCTTTTGTGCGCGCCCAGTGGGGTAACTCGACCGGTCCGTAAAATAATCTCGTATATAGCTATTGAAGCAGTATATCTATTGCCGTGGTAAAAGGGTTAAATGAACTGCAATTAACCCGTTGAGGACTGGTCCCGAAATATTTCGGGCTAGAGTCTATGGAGAATGCGTGTTATACCAAAATCAATTCGTCCTCAACGGGTTAAGCCATATGCATGCATATCTGTATTTTCGCCCATGAATAATAATAATCCTGAACCAAACAAAAAACTCTTTATAGAATATTAGAACTTGAATAGTTTCTGATGACATTCAAGTTAAAGAAACTACATGCATGTAAACAATTCAGTTTAGGGCTTTGGGTTAACTCTTAAATTCAATTTTATTCAGTTTCAATCTTATAAATTACGATCAGCTTCAACGCAACAACGAGGACTTCCATGTGGTCTTGTCTTCCCTGACCATATGTGACCGGCTATAGCAAAACCTGGCACTTGTCTGTAAAAATAAAAATGTAGATTTTCATACCATGACAAAGGCCTCATCACAAGCTTTAATTTGATGCTTTGTACTTAAACATTGGTCAATAATTGGCAAAGATATGTTTGTTTAAATTTTACAAACATAAGCCTTTTACACACATTATGTGAACTTAAATACCAATTTCTTCCAAACTTGAATTACCAACAAGTGCAGGGTTTTGCTAAAGCCGGTCACAAATTGTGAAACTCAAGGATTCGCTGAAGCTGAATAACAAAACACAAACATGAAATAATATATTACAAACTATATAAAAATAAAGCAAAAGAACACACTTAAATATAATATGAAATTAAAATTTCATCTTTTCTCCTGGGAAAGGGATTCATTAAATACAGGATTGACAATAATACTAACCGTAGTCGGCTGGGTTGTGGTAGGGCGGACATACAAAGCCCATGCTAGTGAGGTATGGCACCAGGTTCCCTACCGTTCCTCTGTATAGACAGTGGCCTTCTCCAAGGATGTACAGCTGTAGAATGAACAAAAGAATGATTAAAACATGTACGCCAATCTTTATAATAGCTTTTGACCATCACAAGCTTTGAAAACTAGGGATTTTAGGGATGAACACTTGCACTAGGGCTTTCTATAGCTCAGTTGGTAGAGCATACAAATCTCATGCTAGTGAGGTACATGTATGGCACCAGCTAGTTCCCTATACCGTGCCTCTGTATATACAGTGGCCCTCTCCAAGGATGTACAGCTGCAAAATTAAGAGAACATTTAATAAAACGTGAACTCCATTTCTTTATAATATCTTCTGAACATCACGGGCATTGAAAACTAGGGATTTTAGGGATGAACACCTGCACTAAGGCTTTCTATAGCTCAGTTGGTAGAGCATACAAAGCCCATGCTAGTGAGGTATATGGCACTAAATTCCCTTCCTCTGTATAGACAGTGGCCCTCTCCCAGGATGTAGAGCTGGACAAAACAAAATATTGAATTATGTACTTCAAAATCTGTTTATATATTGTATGATACAGTATGATGCGAACCACCGGCAATGTAATATTAAAAACAATCTCAAGACTGATGAATGAGAGACCAATAAATATATTCATTTTGAATGATGCTAGTTATTTTGCTGGTTAAGTCGCATATATTAAGGATATCGCAAATAAAATTGATAGTCCCTGAATTTCATTCAAATTACTTTATTTGTGGACATACAGTATCAGCCGTTGCTCAATAGGTTTTGATCAACCAAACATCGTTTTCTTTTAAACATTATGTGGTTCTTGTTAAATCAAAATTTCTGAACTAATACAGTCAAACACCTTCAAAGACTTTGGCGCTGGGTCAGTGTTTAGTAAAGATGACCACAATGTGTTCATTGTCAATAAGGGATATGTAGTACAAAAAGAATAATTCCATCACTTCAGAAATAAATAAAACTTGTAAATACTCACCTTGTCAAACATCTCAAAGAGTTTGGCGCTGGGCTG
The DNA here is from genome assembly GCA_037951105.1 of Echinarachnius parma. Lineage (NCBI taxonomy): Eukaryota > Metazoa > Echinodermata > Echinoidea > Clypeasteroida > Echinarachniidae > Echinarachnius > Echinarachnius parma. The sequence goes on along the minus strand of JBAMJV010005272.1, from coordinate 54,287 downwards.
GTGTATAGTGCAGATGACCGTCCTCCCACCGTGGGCCAGGCCCTTCAAGAGCTGGACACAGGTCAGGCTGGAAAGACTGTCTAGACCACTGGAAATTGAAGAAAGAAATTCAAATAAGTGGATAATTACTCTGGTAACCTGGTCTAAGTATTTCATGTAAACTATTTCAGCATCATTTTGTACATGTAGTTTCACACTAGGTTGGTGTATAGAGCAGATGATCCGTCCTCCCACCGTATGCCAGCTAGGCCCTTCAAAAGCTGGACACATGTGAGACTGGAAAGACTGTCTAGACCACTGGAAATTTAAGGAAAATCATTTATGAATTATCATTTGGATAACCTTGTCATCTGAATTTCATTCATTGTTTTCTTCAAATTAGTGCTCAGATTAAAAGCCTTAAATAGAAAGTTAATGATATTTAAGTCACAGTAATAAATCACTTCAGTCTATGCCCCATCCTCACTCAGTCAAACCAATATCTCAATCACCTGGAACCTAAAACAATTCACTGGCAGCAAAATAGATGTGATCCTTTGAAAAATAGCTTGTAGCTGACAAGGGCATTCCATCCCATGAGTGGAGAATAAATAAATTCAAACAAATCCTTTGCTGCATCATACAAAAGAAGAAGACAACATAACTATTAAACATTATTTCCAAGCTATGGGACTTAAATGATATATTTACCTCGTTGGTTCATCAAAGAACATGATGGGTGGATTGTTGACCAGTTCCTGAGCTATGGCCAGCCTCTTCACCTGGCCCCCTGAGATTTGTGATGACCTTGTCTTAGCACACTCCTTTAGTCCAAGAAGATTCATGATCTCATCAATCTATATTATAAAATTAAACAAATCATAATTATATGACAATGACATGAAGTTCTTACATAAGGTCTTACATAAGGCAATTACAGCCTTTCTACCGACTCCTTACACTTTATAATTTGGTCCGTATTTTGTATACTTTGTAATTTTATGTAGAACTTGTATTCCTTGATTTTCTTTTGTTCTTACCTTGTCAATTTGTTGTTTTTATGAAGTGTTAAATAAACTGAACTTGAACTTGAAGTTCAGCTATTTTTGGTCATCATTTAAAGGCCTTTGTATTAGTTCAGAAAACTGATCAGCAGCTAGGCTGGAAGAATCAGTTTAAAAGCATAATCATCAATAACAAACCAGTGTAATAATATAATACTGTATATATGATTAAATTTGATCAAATTCAAACCTAAATGCTAATTACAGAAAACAAACAATAAAACATGAGTAACAATAGACACAAGGCTATACTAGAAATGGATAATGAAATAACTATGCATACACTATTGATCACGCACATTTGTGTTTGTACATTGTCCTAGATACATTTCCGCTAAACAGATAGTACAGTACTTTAATAATTACCTAGACAAATGAAAGAATGTACACATTTTTAAAATGTGCTATCATTGTCATTTTGAAAATCTAGTTTAGTTGCCCATTTGAGCAACTAAAATGATACTTTAAATAAATCATACAGGCTCGAAATCATTTTTATACTGGCTTCAGGCCATCAAGAAGAAGTAATGATGTGTCAATAACTCGATATAATGAGCTTGGGTTATTTGGGTTGTAGAAGTGTAAGTATATGTACGCAAGTAAGTAGTGTAGTAGGTTTTGGTGACAGTTACTGAGATACGAATGAGATCGATACAGTCATTTTAACCCATTCAGGACTGGTCCCGAATATACTGTGGCTCTGGTGTATGGAGATTACACGCTATAGCAAAAATTAATCAGTCCTAAACGGGTTAAATAGACAAGAAATGGACAGAGCCTATATAATTATATTGTGGGAGGAGAAAAAGAAATGGCATATGGCCTGGACAATGTCAAGGTTATTTCAATATAGGCGACAAGGCCGTGATAACAGAGCAACTCAATTACAAATCTGTAAATTGTATTGTCCATTGCAGGGATGCCTGGCCGTTGCCACGACAACTGAGCACTGTAAAGAAACCCAATTATGAGAGTGTGGTGATTGGTGAGTGTGTGTGTGTGTGTGCATCAACTGGGAATGGCCAACTATGGAGATGATCATGAAATTAAGTTACGCCAAACCCTGTTGAGTATATTGACCTCAATTTTCTTGAGCTGGTGTCTATAATTGGGATGGAGTTACAATAAATTATGTGTTAAAGTGCTCCAAACATCAAAATGGGCGCAACAATCGACTTTAACACTGACTAATTCTGTCATTTTTCATGGAGAATCCAAATAATATGAGAGTCTTTTGTCAATACAATGCATTTAAAAGAAAATCTACTTCCATAATCACCATTGGAAATGCTCGCCCCCCCCCCCCCCCCCCCCCAAACAAAAAAAAAAAATAATAATAATGATGACTGTCATTTGCCCTGACGAAGATCCTGCTAGGATTGAAAGCTGGGCTGTATACGACTCTCATTTTACCACATTGGCGATTTTTTAGAAGACAAGCAGTTTTCAGCAGTATTTTCCAAATTCAATAATAATGATAATGATAATAATAAAAAAAACGAAATTAACAAAATAAATAAATACAATAAAAACAAAACAATTACCGGTAATAAATAAATACAACAAATATATAAAAAATTGACAAAGTGCTTTCTGCATTAATATATAAAAGGTGTGATTTAATTGCAAGCAGAGGTTCACATAATTGCAACTTCTCCCTGCAAATTGACAAATTTTGGCCACGCCCTTGAACTCTCAAATTCTAAGGGGGGGGGGGGGGGGGGGGTCTTTTACTGTGCCAAATGCTCCCATGCCCCCCTGGCACAGGCAAGCTTGGCTTTAATTAAGCCATCAATATATTCATGGAGATGGACAATAGCCATACAGCTGCCAAATGTCATCAGAATCTATTTCAGTTCACAAATAAGGATGCCGGAGACATGAGCATTTGGCTGTGGAAATCAGCTTTTTGCATCAACTCCTCTTTAGTATTGGGGTTTTCAAAACCACAATTATGAAGATCTAGCTGGGAGAATTACACATTTGGAAAAAACTAAAACGGTTCAACAATTATCTTTGGTTTTACTTTATTGTGAGATCTGACTCATCATGCGATACCGCGCCATAATCACACCATAATCACGCCACCTTACCAAAACACAGACCCAAAAGAAAAGCTCACAGAAATTTTACACCATTATTGCCTTTTTACATCGTTTAAAACGTTGCTCTGCGTTTATAAAAAGTGCCTTACGTCAATATACAGTGCCAACCTAAATAAACTATTTACTTATGTCAGAAGTATTTCCTACAGGTTTATAACAATGGGCATAAATAACCGCCCCCCCCCCCCCTTCATCAAAACAAAGAGAGATAGAGAGAGAGAAAGATAATAAATCATGGTAAGCCTACTCCATTGTTTCCCAGCCAGACTCTGCGTGAATGTGTTGACCTTTATTTGACAAGAAGATAATCAAGGGGTCAAATGTTGACAGAAGAATGATAACAATTTGTATTTGTTTCTCTATTTCTTCTCATACCATTGCATAGATACAATGTAGGCCTACAGGTAACATATGGAATGACTGAGAGTCAAACCGGTATTAGTGGCCAACTGTCTATAGCAGCCAACCTGCCTATAGTGGACACCAAAAGTGTTCCCCTGCAGAGCAAAACAATATCATGGAACCTGTCTAGATAGCTAGACGTTGCATTTGTTTACAGTGGCCACTTTTCTTGTATCACTTTTACGTAAGATGTGGTATGTAAACGACCATATCTCAATTACTACATTACCTCTAGACCTTTATATCCATTAACTTAATCTTGAAGAGTTACTGAGACTTTGCTCTTTGAAAAGTTACTCAAGATGATGGTTATCTTCAGGTCTTACCACTGCTTTTTTCTCCTTCCACTTCATTCTCCGGGGCAGTTTCATTCCCGCTGCAACGTTCATCGCCTCTTGCACCGTGAGATGTGGTAGTAAATGACAATCTCACAATTACTACATTACCTAGACCTATATCCGTTAACTAGATCTTGAAGAGTTACTAATTAGACTATAATCTTTACAAAGTTAATGGCAGCTTCGGGACTTACCACTGCTTTTTTCTCTTTCCACTTCATTCTCCTGGGCAATTTCAGTCCCGCTGCGACGTTCATCGCTTCTTGCACCGTGAGATGTGGTAGTAGATGGCTGTCCTGCATGATGTAACTGGACATTCTCCGGAAATGTTGAGGATTCCGCGGTTGACCGTTGATTAGCACCGAACCTTTTTCAAGAGATGTTCTGTTAAAATAGAACAGAAATAATAAATATCAAGATTTGTTTGTGGGGCAAATACAGAGTCAGAAGTGGTAATCTGTAAAGAAGAACAACATAACACGAGACTATCTTTGGTGATGCTGAGAATTCTGCAGTTCACCTTTGATAATAATAATAGTAATAACGGTTATTTATATAGCGCTTTTCCCGTGAAGATCATAAGAGTTTTACGCTATCATTATTACCCCGGTCAACAGAAACACACTGCAATTATTCCTGCACACAAAGTGAACATTCTCCACTCCCTAGGGAGTATTCCAGCCAGTTGACTGTTAGGCACGCACAGTGCTTAGCCTTAGGAACCAAATTCCCAAGGGGCAACGAACAATACACTTTAATCGAACTCGGGACCCCACACATTGGAGAGCGCACACTCCACAAATCTTAATGCCACACCTCGTCCACCAGACCCTTTTGTTCTACAGGCAAAGTTACAAAGGAAAGGCTGTTATTAACCTGTTCAAGACTGGTCCCAACAATATTTGGGCTTTGGAGAGTACATGTTGTAGCAAAATCAGTCCGTCCTGAACGGGTTAATCTGATTTTAAACACCAAGCTTAAAGGGTACCACCACCCAAAAATAATATTCTTATTATAGAAAGGTACCATCTTTAGTATTCCATTCCTTCAACAAGTTCAAAAAATATGTTTTCAGAAAAAAAATATATAATTGGAAAATGCATCACCATTCTCAACCATGCGTTCATGCGGTCTGAATTGCGTAGACTATATGCGTGCAGAGCCAGAGCGAATGAATCATCCCGGAATCTATTGACGTACGCGTGAAAGCAGGGGCGCACTCGCAAATGCTTGGCCCGTATGGAACCAGGAAATAGCAGTGGTTCCGTAAGTGGTGGAAATTAATTGCTTTGTTTATGAATTACACAACCCTTTGCAAAATGTTGGGTATCTATTTGATATCACAAAACGGTACCAAAATAAATAATGTGCTGTCCTTTGCCTGGTGGTCCCCTTTAATAAGGTAATCATTATAACAATGAAGTATTGTGAATCAAGTGTCCTTTGTTTGGTTTTATGGCAAAAATATATATTTTGCTTGCCCAAGAATAACAGGAGAAAGAATGCTTACAAATATTAACATTATGTCTGCTGTATGTTGATGAAGATTACATAATTTCTCAAATTAGAACCGACTCATTCCGAAACAAAGTTGAATTCTCAAACAAGACATTCTAGGACTTTCATTTTCATTTTCATCTAGAAGCCAACGGATATCTCAATTTCACAAGTACATTCATGTTTTTGCATGTTTGTTTCCGGATGCTGCAGACACTAAGTACTGTTTCTGTTTTGTTCAATTATGTTTTTATAACCTCCTGCAGCTATTAGGCATAGTCTAGCATCAATCAAAACTTGTTTAATCATGTTATATTTCATATAACAGGTTGAGGAATCGGTATGCAGTATGACTTATTGGGCTAGGGGTTCCGATGGCATGGGAAAAACAGATTTTTCTAATTTGTTTTTGTTTTTCTCCGACGAGGTTAATTACTGAAAAGGCCCAAAGGCCTGCATATATTGTTGTTTATGATAGTGCATAGTGCACCAATCATCAATTGAAGTTGAACAATTAAATAAGTGTTGAATAAGATTAAATCATAACTCAGCACTAAATGAACTTCCCAATAGCGAACACAACATGCCTGCAACAGGCTTGTCTTAGTTGTTGAGTTTGTTTGCAGTATAGAGAAGAAGAATGATTAAAAAGGATGTATATCACAGACTACAAGGAAGACTAGATCAGTAATTATTCTTAATTTTAATGATGTTATTAAGGAAACTATTAATTATTTATGTTCTCCCAGTCCCAGGGTGGCCTCTTGGACAATGTACTTGAGTACTACATTGTGCTCCAACAGGGCCATAATTCTGTACAAGTACGTGTATATTGACTTTAATACTGTAGATACTTTCACTTTTGATAAACGGTACTTTATTAGTTTACTTTAATTACTCCCTATGTTTGTTTACATTTTGCAATTAGAGATAAGATTTATGTTCTATTGTTTCAGTGTGGGAAAATACAGGAAGAAGAGTGTCCCATTTTCCCACTGCTAATGAATCAATGAAAGTGACCTTCAGGTTTTGACGAAATAGAAAGTTATATAAATCTATAGCTGTCTTTAGTTTATGACGAACACAGTTCAGGTGATAAATTAGAGTTTATGGGAAATTGGGGCAACATCTAGTTACTTTGTTTTACTTGTGTGCATTGTACACAGGGCAGGTGAAGACAAACAATATAAACGAAACAAATGAAAATAACTTGTATTTGTCATGCAAACACATTCATACTATGGAACACATTTCATGTTTTGTTCTCAAGTAGATCAGTTAATTTAACAATTAAGTCTATAATTTACTTTCTAGAGAGACAATAATAGTACCAACTTAAACCAATGAGAACTGGTCCTAAACATACTCTCTCTCAGGCCTATGGAGAATGCCTGAAATCAATTGATATCAAAAAATCTTAAATTGGTAAATTGTTCTGTAATTTGCAGCAAATAATGGTTTCTAGCTACATTGTATTTAATCATAATTTCAAGTGATATGCAATATCCATTCTGAAGGCGTACATGTACATACCCGCCTTGCATGCGGCTTTAATGAGCTGCGATGTTCGGAATGAGTTTGTCTTGGGCATATTTACACGACTTGACAGCCAAGTGGTGTGTCAATATGAGCATCTAATAACACTGATCAATTTGTCTGTTTGATACACTCAAACAAGCGCTTCTGATAAGATAATGTTTGCATAGAAACTTATCTATGAGGTATAATCACTTGTACAGTTTGCTAGATATTTAGCAACATTTAATTGTCCTGTTTGATACACTCAAACAAGCGCTTCTGAATGTTTGCGTAGAAATTCATCTACAGGGTATACTCACAATTTGTACATTTTTCTAGATTTTTAGCAACATTTAATTCTCTTGTTTGATACCACTCAAACAAGTGCTTCAGATAAGAAAATGTTTGCATAGAAATTCATCTACATGGTATAATCACTTGCACAGTTTTCTAGATATTTAGCAACATTTAATTGTCCTGTTTGATACCACTCAAACAAGTGCTTCTGATAACAAACTGTTTGTATCTAGAAATTCATCTACATATAGCCAATCACTTGTACAGTTTGCTAGATTTTTAGCAACATTTAATGTTCTTGTTTGATACACTCAAACAAGCGCTTCTGATAAGATAATGTTTGCATAGAAATTCATCTACATGGTATAGTCAATCATTTGTACAGTTTGCTAGATTTTTAGCAACATTTAATTTTCTTGTTTGATACACTCAAACAAGCGCTTCTGATAACAAAATGTTTGCATAAAAATTCATCTATGAGCTGTTTACAATTACTCGTGAAGTACTTGGTACTATATTTTACTAGAAAATGTATTGAATCATTAATAAATGAATTGGTTGATACAGTCTAACAATGTTTATGATAAGAAAATGTTTATGCTGTAATTTAGCTACTCGGTATAATCACTTGTTCAATTTGTGCTAGAGACATACTGAACAGTCTGCCATTTTAAGAAATACTACATTCTCTTAACAAACAGTTGTAATAACCAAATGATTGCATTGCTATTCATCTACTAGCTATAATTACTTGCATTACAGTTAATTCCAGAGATTTACTGAATAATTTGACATTTTGAGCAGCATTCAATTCAGTTCAGTGCATAACACACAAGTTTTCAACAATTGCTTCTAATAAGAATATATTTGCTTCGTACACTCATACTATTTAAAGATATACTGAACAATTGGTCATTTTGATAACATATACAATTCAGTTGCTCAATTAAAATACCAACGTTTCTGATAACAAAATTGTTTGCTTTGTAATGCATTGTCAAGTTACATATATAAATAAACTATTGTTCAGTGTAAAACTGGTCGTTTTGAGCAACATTTAATTCTCTTGTTTGATACAGTCTTAACAAATTTGCCTGATAATGACATATTTGCTTTGCAAATCATCTACCAGTTATCTATTTGAGATAATTGAACAATTGGTCATTAAAATAAATAATAATAATTACTATTGCCATGCAAATATAATAACTACTTTATTACATGTAGGTCATTGTTAAATGATTGCCATCAAGAATATTAATAGAAATAAAATCGACTAATATAGCGCACATTCTGTATTTCGACACTTGTTGTGTATCATACTGGTAGTTATAACTTTCCATATAAGTTATAACTTATAAGTTATAACTTATAAGTTGTAACTTTCCAAACTCCATCTACCTACATGTACATCATAATAAGAAATAATCATAATCCGTCTATAATTCACCTCAAACTACTAAGTTAAACCAAAATTCAGCCCCCCGAACAAAAAAATAAAGACAAAAATATATGCAACCCATTGAATCATGATTTCCAAGCCCATCAATCCAACTAGCAACTAATGTTGCTTTCATGCTCACTGACTTTTCATCGGATGCGTCCGGACGCATCTGATGAAACGGCCAGCATGAATGCTACAGAGGAGAAAAAGCCGATAGAAAAGGCGATGAAAAGAAGAGAAAAAGGCGATTAAATTCTCCTACTTTAGAGTAGGAGAAATTCTCTTTCTATCGGTGTCACTCCGATGAAACCGTCAGCATGAAATGGTTCGGGTGAAAAATACCGATGAAAATGGTCAAAGGTCGTTATCTTGTTCCGGCTAAAGCAGTGTAACGCGCGCTTTTTCGGAACACGGCATGCAATAATATTATGCTGCGCCAGCTGCATAGCTCGTGTAGTAAGGTGAACCTCTAGTATCGTGCACATGTTTTTTGTTGACGTTTTGTTTAAGTATAAATTGATTCGTTTTACTTGTATGTTGCATGGATATAAAGGTCTAAAAAAAAATTAAATTCATGTACATCGTTATAATAATATATTTATTATAAAGCATATATTTATAAAACCAAATGATGAACAGAACAATATTTAAAACGGATCACTAACAAATTTATTGAAAGTATAGTGGATTTTTTTTTATCACGATCGTCGATATCGCACCGATGTTCTGTCTCTTTCGTTGTGGTACATGTGGTACACTATTCAACTGGTCAAAAAATAACAATTTGATGGCCTGGAAGCGACATAAAAAAAAATTTTAAAAAATTAGAGCGAAAAAAATATAAATTTGATGCCCCGGAGGCCGGAAGGGACATGGGGGAAAAAAAAATAAAATAAAAAATAATTAAAAAATTAAGAAAAATAAAAATTACCATAATTAATGAATGGAGAAAAATTTCAAAATTCTGTGTAGAAGTTTAGTGTACCAAAGTTAGCTCTACCAGATAAAGCAAACCAAATCAAAATCGGTCGGGAAATGAAGGAGAAGTAGCATTTTTGGTGATTTTGAATAAATTTGCATAAATTACCATAGATAATGAATTTCACGATTCTGTGTAGAAGTTTTAAATCCCCCTCCTAGCCCTATCTTATGAAACAATCAGAATCAAAATCGGTTGAAAAATAACGAAGAAGAAGCATTTTGAAAACTGTGGACGGACGGACGGAAGGACGGAAGGACGGAAGGACGGAAGGACGGACGGACGGAAGGACGGACGGACGGACGGACGCCACGCCATGGCATAAGCTCATCGGGCCCTTCGGGCCGGATGAGCTAAAAATGGAGTAAGATCAACAGCAAAAACAGTTTAAACTCACCAATAGAATACCTCTAAATCTAATGGAAACATTAATAAAAACATTACAAGTGAAATGAATGTTGATTTCCCATGATTGCGATACGTTCCCCAGGACAGAGCCACGAAACAATTCAAATACCTCTAAAGCTACTAGAAACATTAATCAAACATAATGGGAACCTGGTGGCAAATACCTCTTAAACTAGTAAAACATTAATTTAAAAGTATCCAGTATTTTAATACCTGTATCCTGCTAGCACATTCATGAATGATGGTTACCCATGATTGCGATGAGTTCCCCAGGACCAATGGCGTAGCGACGGGGGGCATGGGGGTGGGGGGGGGGGGGGGGGGGGGTTAGGGGCACAAGCCCCCCAATAATTTGAAGAAAAGAAACAATATGAAACATAAGGGGACATTTTTTTGAAGAAAAAAAAGCAATGCATAAGGTGTGCCCCCTCCCCCCCCCCCCCCCCCCCCCCATTCAGTCCCGCCACGCTACGCCACTGCCCAGGACAGAACCCCAACACAATTCAAATACCTCCATTATGGCATTAGTTCTAAACATTAATCAAACATGGCAGGAACCTGGTGGAAAATGGACAATGGGCAAGTGGTTCACATACATTTGTAAGAATTGTTACCTGTATCCTGCTAACTAGCACATTCATGAACGATGCGTTCCCCGCACGGGATGGCCCCATGATTGCGATAAGTTCACCAGAACAAAAACAGTAAACATATCGAACTACTGAAAGTAACTATTAAAATCAACAGCAAAAATTATTCAAAAACAATATATATACAATGTAACGAAGCATTAATAAAACATCAAAAGCTAAAGTTGTTACCTGTAACCAGCTAGTATTACGTTCATGAACGATGATTTCCCCGCACCGGACGGCCCCTTGATTGCGATAAATTCTCCAAAACAGAACCACAAAACAATAACCAAAACACACCAACACAAATACCTTTATAACCACGGGCGTAGCGAGTTACGTAATACCTATTCAACTGGGGGGGATGGATGAATAGATCAACCCCCCAGTTGAATGGGTATTAATGACATGTCTATGCCCGTGCCTTTAACACTACTAGAAACATTAATATTACATAAACCCATTCACTATGGGAACCTGGTGTGCTATACTGTACAAACTCTATGGGAAATACAAAATCTTGTATAGTATAGGCACGGGGTTAAACGCTAATTGTTACCTGTATCCCGCTAGCACGTTCATGAACGATGATTTCCCCGCACCGGATGGTCCCATGATTGCGATAATCAGTTCCCCAGGGCAGAAACTACCTTTCAATCCAACTAACAAAAAAAAATCAACAGCTAAAACAATTCCTAAAAACTCTAAAAACCTACTAAAAACATTAATGAAATAGTAAATGCTAATCGTTACCTGTATCCTGCTCATACGTTCATGATTGATGATTTCCCCGCATCTAACGGCCCCATGATTGCGATATAAGTTCTCCAGGACAGAAACAGTCAAGAAATCTAACTTCTAACTTACATCAGTTCAGCAAAAACAATTCAAACACACTAACAAAAACACTCTAAAAACTTACTACATATAGATCTTGCATTAATAAAACAATAAATGTGAATTGTTGTTACCTGTAACCTGCTATCACGTTCATGAATGATGATGTGCCCGCACCGGACGTCCCATGATTGTGATTATTAGTTTTCCAGCTAGGGCAGAAACTACCTATCAATCCAACTAACAACAAAACAATCAACACCAAACACAATTCCACAAAACTCTACTTTTCTAAAACCTTTTAAAAACATTAATGAAATAGTAAATGCTAATCGTTACCTGTATCCTGCTCATACGTTCATGATTGATGATTTCCCCGCACCTAACGGCCCCATGATTGCGATTAGTTCTCTGGGACAGAACAACAAACAATTCAATACCTCTAAAGCTCTAAACCTCTAAAAGCTACTAGAAACATTAATGAAACATTAACCAAAAGGGGAAATTCAATATCATATAAAGCTAAAGTTGTTACCTGTATCCGGCTAGCACGTTCATGAACGATGATTTCCCCGCACCGGATGGTCCCATGATTGCGATTAGTTCCCCAGGACAGAAGCAGCCTGACAAACCAGCCAGGATCGTCTTGTTCTCTGGAAAAAAATAATGAATACATGCAACTTATGAGTAGAATTACACTATATAGAAGTGTTATACTAAACCGAACACAAAAAGTAACTTACCCCCTAGCAATTGCCCATAATTTCATAACCAAGAATCGTTTCAAGATTTCGTCTTGCCAAGATATCCCTATGGTAGTTAGGAAAACAATGTGTACAAATAAGAGGTAACCATTAATCCATGGTTGAATGAGCACACATTACAGAAAAAATAGTCATATTTCAAAATTCGCAAAAGTATTATCATCATTACAAATTATTGAGAATTGGGAAATTAAAAAATGCACTGTTTTACAATTGCAATTAATGCATTTTACCACATGTGCCATACAAAAATAAAAATGAATGGAATATATCAAACAGCATTGTTTCATAAACCATGATCAATGCATTCCGCCACATGTGCTGATTCACAACAGTGTACAGGCACACGCAATACCTTGTGACTTTTGAATTGGGCCATTTTGTGTTTAATCTGTGCTCATCCAGCCATAAAGTGATGAATATCTCTGATTTTCGCACATATCAAACATAACAACTGTGCCAATATTGTGGTAAGATGACATCTTGAAACAATTATCGGTTATGAAATTATGGGCAATTGTAATAGGGGGTAAGTTACTTTTTGTGTTTGCCTGTTCGTTGTAGATCCGTTGAGAAATGGAAATGGACATTTATGAAGAATAGGGAGCCTAGAAATCACTGTTTACGTCAAGGCAGTCTGGCATATATTGGGATACCATCATGATCTTGTTTACATTTAATACAATTGTCCTCTGTATTCATGACAAGCAACGCTAGAAATTAAATTATATTGTTATAAATTGAATCTGGTAACCCCCCCCCCCCCCCCCCCCCCCCCCCAACAAGTGTAAAGTGACCATCTAAATGTACCTGAGGGTAAACAAGAACAGTTGTTGTAAAAGTATGTATAAAAGTACTCCAAAAGTTTCACATTGTTGCTGTTGTTTTTTTTGTTTTTGTTGTTGTTGTTGTTGTTGTTGTTGTTGTTGTTGTTGTTGTTGTTGTTGTTGTTGTTGTGTTTTTTTTTTGGGGGGGGGGGGGGGGGGTTAACAAAAGGCTGGTTGCTATAGCCATGTGGTGCCTTGGACAGAATTGTTGTTATTGTTAATGCAGATACAACATTCATCATCGCCATCATCCACATTATCACATTATATACCCACAAACAATTGTAACATTATCACAATTACTGCACAATTCCACAGTTGTATCATTCAAGTATCAAACAAACAATGTACAATAAATAGTGAGCAAAATGTCTTGCACACGACTCAGTAAATAATAAAGTTCCATGTTTGTTTTTGTCACTTACATACTGAAAACAAAAGTATAGTGCTATTATTGTTTGCATCCTCCATAGATTATAACCTAGTATTTTCAAGGTTTTGTCCTTAATGGGTTAATATATACTGTATATAGGAAAAGTAATATAAATCTAAAATAATTGACAGGAAAGGTTATGGCAATGGATAACAACAAAAAAGTGTTTGATCAGTTCAATTGAGTCTGAATCTGTAGACTACAACCAGGACAGGACAGACAGGCTGATGAGCTGAGGGGACCTTTCCATACACTAATTAATTGTTGATAGAAACAGTTTTAATTGGCTGGGTGAGAGAGTGAAGCATTATAAATCACATGTGTCAACTACTGATACTGCAAGTGAGCTGCACCACGTGTCAAACTAAAGGTAGACAAACTTTTTGTTCCCGATTTGACTAACATCAAAACAGTGGCAAAGCTATGGGGGTTGGGGGGGGGGGGGGGCCTGTGCCCCCCAATTATAAAAAATCATAAAAAATAAAAAACAAGGGCAACATTTTTCAACAAACAAAGAAATACATAAGGTATGCCCCCCCCCCCCTCCCAATCATATTTGTGCCCCCCTCCCAATCAGCCCGACCACACTACACCACTGCGTCACAATGTTACTGATTTTTCTTCTTGTAATTAATGAAACCAAAATACACCGATACAGCAGAGAGGCCCTTGACATTTTCATATGCATTGCCCGGATAGTAAAACTTCTACATTTATTGTGTACATAAATGTCATGCATGTCTTACATTTGTGGTTGAGATTGGTCTTCAATCCAAGATATTTTATACAACTTTTTATTGTTCTTTCTCAATTAGACCAGTGTAGAATGTTCCATCTCAATCTTGACTCGTGGTATGAAAGGGGTTGAGTCTAAGATAAATTGGATATCACTCTGCAGAACAGGAGGACCATAAATCATGCATGTCTAAAAACTTCCTCTTCAAATATGCATGGCTGTTCTTGATATACACTGGGGAAAGTGAACAATACTGGAAAAAGAGGTTTAGAATTGCACTCAGGTTGTCCCTAGATCTGTGTGTTTTTTTGTATTTTGTGTTGTTTGCTTAAAGGGACTTAGTAACATTGTCCAAATCCTCAGAATACAATTGGAATTATAGCGGTTCCCTCATACCTTGTTGTATTCGTATTAACAATAAAATCATGGGACAGGTTTCGGTTTTTCAAATTTTCGATGTTCAGATGAGAAATAATACAACGGACCGCGAAAACCGTGTACAAAGTGAGTGCAATGAGTTTGTGAACATCACTTTGCATTTTTGCTCATTACTCGGCCATATACAACGTCCATTTGACTTTAAATTTTCACACAATACCCTGTGAACATATCAGATAACAACAATAGTGTATGTCAACCATTTATCACTTTTTGCACGTGTCAACAAAGTTAATTAAACAACTTTTTATTGTTGTTTTGTTTACGTGGCGTTGTACTAGTGTTTGGGGAATCATAAACTCACCCTCCCCCTTTGCCACAACTACTGGCGTCAACATGCGGAGGACAGGGGTGACATGTCCCCCCCCCCCCCACTTTTGAATAAACGTATACGGGTCATTCTTCGATAAGTGTATATTTTCGACCATCGTGAGATCGTGAAAATCAAAACTGTTTCTCCACTTTCTTTCTGTGTGTTTAATATATGTTAACATCTGTAGATTAGGGAAATATGCTTTGGCGCGATCTTTAATGGGGCTATGTAATATTTTGGGGGGTTTTATTAACATGTACACTGTTAATGCGTCATCTCCGTCACAACATTTTTGCACAACTAGAACGTCGCATTTTAACTGAAGAACATAATTCACTTCTTATTCAATCTTTGTTTGGAAAGAAAGGGTGACTGTGAAAAGAAAAAAAAAACATTGGTCAACCATAATCACATTTTTTTCTCTAGAGCCACCATTTATACTTGCCTTGCTGAATAAATAGTGAATTTTGCCAAATAGTTTTGCTTTCAATCAGTGTTATGAAATTTTCTCAGGAAATTAGGATGAAGAGAGGTACATGATTACGAGTAAATAGATCACTAAAAATACCAATACGAATATTTTTTACCAGAGTATAATCTTTGTTTAAATTTATGCATTTGAACTCAGCGTGACGGAGATGACTGAAGCGTGACGGAAATGACTGAGGCGTGTATTTAACATGTTTAAGAATACATTAAAATCACATGTTATATAATAATCTAAAATTCATGCAAACTAAGCTTTGTCATAGAATATTTGTCAATTTTGAACAACATTGTGTGTCAATTAACTGAGTTGACAATCCAACTAAAAATCACCATCTCAGTCACAAAAGAGCCGTGACGGAGATGACGCGTGACGGAGATGACTATCAGACACATTTAAAGCGCCGATAGCTAATGGCAATGCATTTGATACAAATGAGCGATAGTGATGTATGGTTGTTCGGTGGGCACATTCATACAAATGATTAGAAATTCAATCTAACATCTTTATCTAGCTAATATCAATCGTTCGGAGATGATAATCATCATCTCCGTCACGAAAAAAACGTGACGGAGATGATGCGTGACGGAGATGACATTCAGACACATTTAAATTGCTGATAGCTTATAGCAATGTATGCAATACAAATAAGCGATAGTGTTGTATAGTTGTTCCGCGGGCACATTCATATAAATGATTAGAATTTCAATCTAATATCTTTATCTAGCTAATATCAAGCGTTCGGAGATGACGCTTAATAAAGGTACGGACCTGGTTTTTGACAAAGATCTCAAAAAAACAATGTTACTTACCTATAGACCGGGGAAAAAACATGTCTCTTCTTTCTACTACCTAGTCACCCGACATGTTGCCACCACGATCACTCAAATTTAGCATATTTTTGTACCGTAGATGACGGACTCAAAATGCGTGACGGAGATGACGCAAAATATCGGGACACACAAAACAGATTCTTTTTTTAATTTTTTTTTTTTAATCGTTGCATGTGTGCGTATTTAATCTTGGTATTCGTAGTCAACTCATAAAATTGAATATATTAAGGTATATTAGGACAAAAAATATGCATCTTTTTTGAAATGCTGTATTATGATAGTTTTACATGATGCCATCGTGACATGCGAGTTTGAGGGGGGTGGAACATTAAAAAAAATAAAATAAAAAAAGTATAAGAGTTATCACTTTACTTTTTTTTGTATTTGTTGATTTTTTACTTACTTGCAAGTCAACACAAAGAGGTAACGCAAAAAAAGCTTTAATTTTTTTTCTGTGCGACACCAAAGTAGCGGGACGCAAAACTATACACTTATCGAAGAATGACCCATACATTATGCTCTGCATTATGTATGTTTGATTCCATAGATTGCACTACATATTATGTGAAATTTCTGTCTCAGGTATGCATCAAATTGCACAATTTCAAGCCCAAAAGCGCAAAAGCTCCCTACTACTGTAGCTGTATGAGGGGGACACCACCTCCCACACCCTCCCCCGCTGGGTCGCTTCTCTCCCTCGCAATGTCCCCCCACTTTTGAGAAGCGGAGGCCCTTGGCCACAACTCCATTAATGCAAACCTTTTTAATGTCCTAAACTGAACGATCCAGAAGATGTCCACAGGCTCTGCTAATAACCATTCATTGTGCTTATAGTGCTAACAATTATCTGACATCATACTTACATGTACATATTTCTTTTATCATTAAATGGGCCACTTGTTACCGGTTGCATTTCCCCAAAGTTAAATCAATTTAAAAAGATAAAGTTCACCAATAACAGGAAATGACAAATCCTGTTGAAGGAATTGGTGCATAATTCTAAGACTTTTAACCCATTGACTACGGGAGCCGGGTGGGTTGTGTACAAAGTCTATGGGGATATCAGAAACTCGAAGGAAACAGCCAAGTATACATGCACATAGTTTAATATTTCCACATGTGTTCTTCAAAGTAAAAGCATAACAAAATAAACTCTATTATAGAAAGTATTGGGCCATAATTCCATAAACCTTATTGTGGTTTTGTCGAGACATGAATTTATATTTGGGTCAGAGCCAGAAAGTTCTTTGACCCTGCCACCTGCCTTGGTCCTAGTAGTCATGCAAAAACTGAATGTTGTGCCAGAATGGATGGATTAATTAAAGGGATCTAGTAACTTTGTTGACATGTGCAAAAAGTGACGAGTGGTTGATACAACGTAATTTTTGTTATCTGATATGTCCACTGGGTGTTGTGTGAAAATTTCATGGCCGAGTAATGAGCAAAAATGCAAAGTGATGTTCACTACCTCATTGCACTCACTTTGCACTCACTTTGTACACGGTTGTGGCGATCCAGTGGAATATTTAAAGGACCTATAGAATACAACGTACTTTGACACTTATTCCATAGTTGATGACTTGAAACATAGGTCTGCCGTAAAAAAATCCATGAAAATAAACACAGTAGTGATTTAAGACTAGTTTTCTGATGCCAAATCTCACTTAGCAGCCAGTTTACGCCCCACCCACATTTAGGGTCCGGAATCGGCAGCGTGATTGACATGTGATTGACAATTCATTGGCTTACGTCATGACGCGTCATCTACAGAATTTAGTTCATTAGTCCGTTCTTTAGATGACGTCACATTTTGGCGATTTAAAAGGGGCGTTCCCAGGACAATTAGATATTTACTAATTACCCCAAAATCGATTGATTTCATGAGAAATGACTGCCAAATTCTTTTTCTTCGGGAAAAATTACATATAGAGAGCCGAATTGTGAAAATTAGGCCATCTATACGCTGTAGTTCCTTTAACATCTGAACACTTCAATCGTAAATATAATTTAAATAACGAAAGGGAAATTTGAAAAACCTAAACCTGTCCCATGCTTTTATTGTTAATACAAATACAACAAGGTATGAGGGAACCACTAGAACTCCAATTGGATTTTGAGGAATTGGACAACGTTACTAAGTCCCTTTAATACCACTCCACTTTTATCTTACCCTGTTCATGTCTATCTTACCTAAAGCCCTTGGCACATAATATTATCACCAGACAGCTGAACCGGAACCCAGAAGGATAGAAAATATGCGAAAAACAAATTATCCGGTGGTGAAAGTCATCTCCATTGCTTTATGCACAACACATTCCACCAGATAGGCAAACATAAATCGCCGAACAAGAAACGCATACGAACAGGAAAGAAAGGTTTGAAAATTGTCTGTTATCGCTATCCGGTGATATGTAAAAAAAAAAAAAAAGTGACATAAAAGTGTTTGTAATAATGAAAACATTATTAAGAAGTAAAAATAGCTTACCTTTCTTTCTACTACATGAGTGACCGATCTGGACGCTGTACGTGATGTCTTCAAATTCCAGCTTGACCGGCGGTCTGCTCGGGAGATTGGTCAGTCTCTGAGAGTCGGGCGTCCTGACCGATTCTGGACGGAGTAGGGGAGCATGAGTACTCGGACCATCGTGTGTTGATGTTGACGGGTGCCCCTTGAGGTCTCCAAGTTCTAAGAATTGAACAGTTAGAACAAAATTATTATAATTATACTCTAAATGTAATATAATTATGTTGTCATTATGACCAACTGGTCAGACCTTATATAGTCATAATGAAAGACATTTACAATGAGAATTGGGTGTCCTGACCAATTCTGGACGGAGAAACGGAGCATGAGAACTCAGTCCATCATACGCTGATGCATGTTGCTTGCCTAAACGTCTCCAAGTCTAGAAAAGAACAGTTCAAGAAACAAACTTATATATCATGCAAAAGGTAAACCAGTATTTCTTTAACTATTAAAATCTAGCTTCTTTACTGATACTAGAAGGAGGAGAAGATACTGTAGGTGAGGTGTTGGCCCATCATGATCATGTGAAGATGCTGAAGTTGATGTTTGACTCCTTTGGGTCTCCCGAGTTTTAAGAAGAAAAAAGAAATAAGTGAACTGCTTGAAAATAGCTTTAAAAACTAAATAAATTTGTGATTAGACAGAAATAAAACAGAAAATTTAACAGAAATAAAACTACAATGACCAGATAACAGATAAGCTAAATTGTAAAAAAAAAAAAAAAAAGCAGATTCAAAGACAAATACAAAAACACAATCACTTTCTTTTGAGTACATTGAACTAGATGAATCTATCAACTATATAGCGTTCCAATACAGTAATATGTTTCACTCATTCACTCACTCATCATTATTGCTAGTCGGAATTCAATTCACAAATTTTTGGCTATATGATCGAGTAAAGGATTGCGTTAAATTGATAATAATATCTCCTGATCAGATTTAACAAACCAATAATATCATCACTGATTTATTTGATTTGGGGAAATCGCATTTAAACAGACCAATATAACCACAAACTTATTTGATTTAGCGAATTGTATTATTCTGACTGCAGAAATGTATCTGTACCATATTATCATTGTGTTAGAGTTGGGAATGAAATTACTAGGTCAGTCAAAATGAACAATGCATAACCGTGCGGCAGATATTAAATTTTATTTATTCAGGGAATCGTGACCTTTATGTTGGCGAGTTGAAACATTTATCACCATTCTTTGAATGATGGATGTGGTACAGACTGCATTGTAGAGGTTAGGCACACGCATTCCAAGGCCAGCCATCAGGCATATACCGTTTATTGACACTATCAGCAGCTTGTGAATTTAAAACGATCCATTAACTTTATGCAATTTCTCGAAAATTGATATTTTATATTTTATATTACTAAAAGATTCTTCTGAATGATATGTGATATTTTCATAGATAAAAACAATGTTTACCTAGTGATTAAAGTGGAAATTGCTGTAAGATTTCATCCCTGTTTGTTTGCATTTATAACGTATTTAAATTTGGATTCTATGAATGATAAAAATATCCAACTTCAGATACTTTGACTTTAATAACAAAAAAATAAAATAAAAAAAGCATTCAATTAAGTCATCACCATAATTTGTGAATCATTTAAAGAAAAACGAATCATTTTTTGTCACCTTGAGGATAAAAACAAGGCACATGTACAAGAGAAATACGGAGGCTCCATTACATATTTGTTTTTAATTTGACAAAGTAAGTGGATCACTTTGATGCGAAAATGCATTACTTGTCTACTGCTGATGTGAACATATCATACTGAAGAAACAGGGGTGTCGATCCGTTTTTGAGACTGGGGGGGCGAAATTTGAAAATTTTTCCAGAGTTACCACTGAGAGAGTTAAAAGCCCCACATTGGCAAGCCCGGAAGTTTTATTATGCGCTCATTGAAAGTGTCTTGATGGCTCGAAGACCTGACTTTGGGGGGCACCCACATTTGGGGACAATAATGGGGATCCAGGGGGCAGAGCCCCCGGAAGCTTTTAGATTTCAGACATTTGCTCCTAGCATGGGTGTTAAAATTGTATAAAATAGTGAACCTACTCATAACGTATTTTTAAAGGGCATAGTGAGGAAAAGACTGAGCCTTGCATGAGATGGATCCACGTGATCATGTATACTATAGAGCCATCGATATAGTCTAGGGCATTGGGCTCCCATGAAACTAAGCAAGGGCGGCAACAATTTCTCAAAAGTGTAGGGGAGACATTGCGAGGAAGCGAAGCGACCGAGCGGGGGAGGGTGTGGGAGGGGGTGTCCCCCTGGGGGGGCGAAATGATATGTTCGCCCCCCCAATATTTTCATTGGGGGGCGACTGCCCCCCCTGCCCCCCCAGGATCGACACCCCTGCGAAGAAATTCTAACTTGTGTGAAATTTGTCTTGTCCAACCTCAGTTTTTACCGGACCAACAGTTTTGGTTAAGGCTGAGCTTTATTAACCAAAAACCTGCACAATAACACTACAAACTAATAGTTATAACTCCACCATGCTCGAAAGGTATAGAAAATTACAAACTATTAATTACGAACAAGTAAATCATCAAAGAAGGGAAAACGAAAATTATATTACATGTGATGACACACGGGGTACCGCATTGTGTAGCGCCGTCTTGTGTCCACTCGAAGCATAACCGTATTGCGTTGTGCATGCAGTGCAGCGCGCGCAAGTATGCACGCTATACCCCGGTACAGCCCTAACAAATAAATAAATAATTAAACAAAATGGCGGATATTCGTTTGGTACCCCAGGGTACCATTTATGTCATCATGTACTAGTTATCTCAGTGATGAAATGGCCCAGCTCCGACTGATAATGTGAAGGCAATTCATAATTAAAACAACCTATTTTTATTTTAACCCGTTCAGGACTGGTCCAAAAAATATTCAGGCTTGGGTCTATGGAGAAGTATGTTATATAGCAAAAATCGATCAGTCCTGAACAGGTTAAACCAGGGGGGGACTGGATACTCAGGATTTAAAGATCTACATTATTACATACCAGATTCATCATGAATAATTCATGTTGTAAAGTGGAAATGGATTTCCCCCTTATCTTCCCTTTCTGGCATTTTCAATTATTCACAGACATGTTAAAGGGATAGTTGAGTTTTGGTTAAGAAGGCGCTTCGAGAATCTTTTATTTTTTAATCAATAAATATATCCGATCGGAATAAATGTGGGATCTCACATTTATTTGATGATTTTAAAAAACATAAAATAATATACTAACACCTTTTCAAAAACAATTTACAGAAGAGGTTTTTAAATAGTTGTTGGTGATCTCTCTATTTAATCATAATATTAAGCAAACAACTATGCACAGTTTTGTATGAAAAATGGTTAAAACCTATGTATTTTTAGAGAGCGCCCTCTTGTGTTTTAACCGCTCTTTTTGAATGATAATAGGCTTTTTACTTAGTTGTTTGTAATTGTTTTATACCTTTCGAGCACGGTGAAGTTATAACTATTAGTTTGTAATGTTATGGTGCAGGCTTTAGTTACTAAAATTCAGTTTGACCAAAACTATACTATCCCTTTAATACAATCCGTTAGATGTTGATATCTACCTCTAATGCCATGAATAATGCAAAGTTTTGTTTTTGCAGAGTTCAGGTACATGTACGTATATATTTCCTGTGGTAGCTTCTGATGTTTTATTCAATATCTTTTGAATACTGGATGAACACAGTATGGCACAGTGTGAACATTATGTTTAAGTTAAACAGTTTAACAGTGTGGATAACAGAGTGTTCACACATGTGATATGAAATAGGAACAAATATTATTTTTCATTGGGAACACCACCTAACAGACTGTCTTGAGCGCAAACATATAGAACCGATCAATGATGCAATAAATGATATGATTAAATTAATGCTAAAGACGATTAACAAAATAGACACCACAAGCAGTCCACAAGAAAATTCAGTTTCAATACATACAGCATAATCTTATCTATGAAATATGAGAACAGCGCCTGAAAAAGTAGAACAGACTGTCTTGAGGGCAAATATACAGAACTGATGTGATAACACGGTCTACTAAAGAGGATTAAACACCACAATAAAATACTCAGTTTTAATACAGCATCTATGAAATATGAACATAAAACTATTCTGTTGTGAGAACAGCGCCTAAAAAAGTAGAACAACAGACTGTCTTGAGCGCAAATATACAAATATACAGAACTGATGTGAGTACACGGTCTATAAAAGAGAATTAAACCCCACAAAAAATAATACAGCATAAGCTTATCTATAAAATATGAACATAAAACTATTCTTACGTGAGAACGCAGCCTAAAAAAGTAGCACAACAGAGTGAACAGACTGTCTTGAGCGCAAATATACAGAACTGATGATCGATGATGCGATCCACAATGTGATTAAATGGTCTGCTATAGAGAGGATGCCATTAGTTCTAGAGCATGCTGCAGTCATCCATCTTAAACGTTGTTAGAGAGATATATTTGTGTGTTTTCCCAAAGAGCTTTCGGCGGGTTTATCCATGGATATATGTGTAATATATTACACAGTTTACACATTTGCTTAATTCATAGTGCTTAGTACCATGCACTAAGCAATAATAATTATCATCATCATTATCATATTATCACTATTGTTATCATTAATATACAATCTAATGAAAATGTATGTCGGGCAAGTACAATTTCATAAATGGTCTTTTTTGGTCGCCCGATCAGGCAATTAAAAAAGCGGCGCACGAAACGTCGTGATCTTTTAGATTCCTTGTTTCTTTAGATACATTGCGAGACAAACGAATATCACTAGCGATATTATTTTCGAATTAAAAAACTATTTAACTACGAGAGAAAAATGCAGGTACATTTCTTTCATGTAAATCTCATGAATATGTAGAAGTATGTGGGCAAGTGATTTGTTCTTTTTGGGCAAGACAAATTTGGAGACTTATCATTGTACTTGCCCGAATGGGCCAGTAAGTAAAAGGTTAGGCTTGATGTAAGCATGTATTTTGTTCATGTCTGCAACGCTAGTAACACATAGGGCTAAAAAGGGCATTATGTTTCTGTCTCTATAACTATTAGAAGCCTCCAATTAAAGTTCAACCATTATCTTTCGTACCCATCAGTCGTAATATGTTTACTACATGTCCATGGCATGCTATTTGGCTATCATGATACTGTTTTTTTTATGCTCGGCATCTCACTTTTGTTTAATAATTCTCTATGTGCAATCATAGTTTCCATAAATGTCTTTGTACTTATAAGTAACAAATTGAAGAAAAAAAATTGTATGACGTTAAATACAATGATGCTTCAAACATAGGGCTGACATTTGGCTTTCTTTTGCTGCAGGATAATAACTAGGATCAAAGCATCTATTTTAAGTTCAGTCATTATCTTTGTCATCAGTCGGGATAATATCCTCGGGTGAGAGTGAGAAGGGCCTTCAGTCAATTTTGTTTTCTTGCAAAATTGAGTTCTGCATCTAGTGCATACCATCTTGCAAGGTTTGAGCTTTCCCCATGCAGTGATGCAAAATTTTCAGATAAAAATTAAGTCTAATTTTAGAAATATTAATTTGATATAGAAGAGAGCTACAATTTTTAAATTTTTTTATGTGGCATTCAAACTTAAAACATGAGTATCTCCAAAGCACAAAAAAGTGGCATAACGCCTTTCTCTTCCTCAACCAACATTCAAACTTGAAACACGATTATCTCCAAAGCACAAAAAAGTGGCATAACGCCTTTCTCTTCCTCAACCAACATTCAAACTTGAAACACGATTATCTCCAAAGCACAAAAAAGTGGCATAACGGCCTTCTCTTCCTCAACCAACGATTTGCTCAAGCTATGACGACGGGGCCCATATGCTATAAGGCGATTGACGTATATACTTAGAGCTCCCCCATATTAGGGGGGTAATTTAGAGAAGAATCATCGGTGTGCCCCGAGCAATTTTACCTGCGATACTTCATAGAAGGGAACCATAATTACGCATATTTATATATATATATATATATATATGATTTTGAACTTTGCAGAAAACGCTTGCCTCTTTATTAGAGTTTATAGAGACTGCACAAAGAGCCCACGGAGCTGCCTGCCAAAGCACTTTATTCCTTCATTAACCAGAAATGAATTGTAATTATAATAATGCATATATTATTTTGAACTTTGCAAAAAAAAACTGCTTGGCTCTTATATTCTTGGAGACAGCACAAAGAGCTATGCACAGAGCTGCTTGACGAAGCACTGGATTCTTTCACAATTAACCAGAATTTCATGGAGAATTACAAAATGAGTTCAAGTGATTTCAATATTCTTACAGACAAGTTTATACATTCAAAAGAGATAGATACATCAACAAAGAAATAATATTCTTCTCCGATAACATATCCAGGCCTTTTTCTTCTTTGTAGTGAACTGCCTCCTTCAATTCTGAAGATTCTTGCAGTATTTTTGGTCAGTGATGTGCATGGTAGCTAGTCAACCAGGTTAAAACCCTACTCTTTTCGATAAGGACTATGTTCTTAGCCTGCACAGGTCCTCCATGTTTCGTCCTATCCGAGGAACACGAGTGTTTTCAGTGAATCCTTTCATGTATAGGGAGCATGGGGCATTGGGGTGCCCCCCCCCCCCCCCGCCCCCCCAATCAGACTGACCATGCTACGCCACTGTTGATCGCTGTTCAACTTGAGGCTCTAAATGAATTGCTCTAGATAGGTTATTAGGCTAGGCAAGCCCACTCAATAAAGGCACAGCTAGGCCTCACTGCTGTGACAGCACAACACGTGTTACAAAACATGAATGAAATAAATTGAATTGGAGTCCACTGGACTTGGAAAGATGCCTGACATCGACACATGACACTATCACTCAACACCGGTACACAACACCACCACCTGACATATCACATGACACTATATCACATACAGCGTCACATGACACCTTTAACTAAAATTTAATGTGTCTCGTCTGTCATACGACACAATCAGTCCCAACATGACATTAGGGGCTTTTCAATTCACATGTTCACTAGTAGTCTGGGACGTATACTTGCATTACATCTTGTTTAGGCCCCGCCGCCACGCTCGCGCATTGTTCGGTTAACCGTCTTAGTCGAGTACGGTCGCCAAATCGGTGAAATCCACATTGCTAGGCGACTGAAACGGTTGACTGTAAAATGGATGAATGTCGTGGGGGCAATTAAAGGGTACCACCACCCAAAAATAATATTCTTATTAAAGAAAGGTAACATCTTTAGTATTCCATTCCATCAACAAGTTCACAAAAATATGTTTCCAGAAAAAAAATATATAATTGGAAAACGCACCATTCTAAAGCATGCGTTCATGCGGTCTGAATTACGCAGAATATTGTGTGCAGAGCGAACGAATTGCCCGGGAATCTATTGTCTACAAACGTACGCGTGAATAGCATTGGCGCACTCGCAAATGGTTAGCCCGTATGGAACCAGGAAATAGCAGTGGTTCCGTAAGTAGTGGAAATTAATTGCTTTGTTTATGAATTACACGACCCTTTGCAAAATGTTGGGTATCTATTTGATATCACAAAATGGTACCAAAAACATATAACAATGTGTTGTTCTTTGCCTGGCGATCCCCTTTAAGGCTTAATACCCGATACCAGTCTATTACTACATTATAGTAAACAAGCAATCAAAATGTCCCTATATAGATTGTAATTTACTTGACACTATTACCTATCATGTCATTGTAAATTGACACTAGATAACTACTTGTATTGACACTTTCCAGTGGTGTAGCTATGTTGGGGGGGGGGGGGGGGGCTTTTTGAGAAAAAAAAACAAAGAGGCCAATTTTTAGATAAAAGGAAAAACATAAGGTGTGCCCCTCCAATCATTTGTGTATCTGCCCCCGCCCCCCCCCCCCCCCCCCCAAATCAAGACCGATCAGGCTACGCCACTGTGTATCCGCATTTCTCATTAACAAAATTGATGTCGGGCAAGTCAAGTTTCATAAATGGTCTGGTTGCCCAATCGGGCAACTTTGATCAATCATCCTACAGGTGTAAATCTCATCTAGAAGTAAGTGGGGCAAGTAGTTTGTAAGCAATCGTAAACGTAAAATCGTAAACAAAACAAAAAAGTGGGGCAAGTAAATTTCCTGTCTGGGCAAGTAATATTTGAAAATGTATGATTTTACTCGCCCGAATGGGCCAGTAGAAAAGAAAACAATTAGTGTGGAGGCTTGTTTAATTCATTATCATGTCATTGTAATTTGACACTAGATAACTATACGTATCACTATCGGCAAATTTATCTCCGTCAAGTGCTATCACATAGTACGTATCGATCGATCTGGTTTCACTTTCTGAGTTTCTGCTTCTATCTAGGCCTAATGGGATGGTATGGCGAAATTGTGAAAAGTTTGTTCACCTTTTAACCAGTCACGCAATATACATGATGTCTTGCACCGCATAGCTCGATGCTCCTCGATCTTCACATTCAATATGTAACTTGTACATTGGATTGGGGCCCTCCAAAATCCAAAGACATCATAATAATCAACATTTTCAATAATATGCCTTATTTATTAATCAACAGAATAGAGAGTAAAATTAGAATATTTGACTTGTCACGAGCGATGTACAATTGCTATGAAAATGCAGTATCATGAACGTTATGAATAATACTAGCTTGTCCATACATTAAATTGAACGATCGAAACCATGTCTGCAGCACGAGACTAGTGAAGCCAGTGGAGAAAGTTTGTCGACCCTGCCTCATCTTCCAATCCAGTGTGTTTACCCATTCTGCATTGTACAGCCTTACCCAGCCAGACTGTTATCACTTGACATGCAAATGGGCATGTAAGCTCCCCATCTCATGGGGGATTGAGATGTGTTTGGCGTACAGTCTACTCACTGACGCTGTCTTGTGCAAAAATTAATTGCCAATATATCCAATATATATTTTGCAAGCTGTCAGGCAGCAGTATCATAGGCCTATGCTTTTGTCATTTCAGCATCGACATCTCATACAATACAATACAATACAGAACACACAATATTGGAAGGCCTATACAGGGTGGCCCAGATATAACGGAACGGGGCACTTCCCAAAATAAAGTAACACAATGAACATATCCATCGGATAGGGTGTCCTTTCCAATGAACAACGATACCAAGAAAAGTAATTTTGGACGTGTAGTTTTTGTTTTAGGGCGCTTTGAGTGAGACCATGTCAGGTTCCTATTTTTGTCAATTTTTACCAAGTCAGTGCCTGATAAATGAGACTTATTGCCCTACATACCATTGAACACGCGAATATTCCGCGCGCCATTGTTAGTGTGCATTCAGCTGTTTGCCGAGCGGTGCCGAGAGAATGGGCTTAATTGGTCACTAGTATGACGGGCAGTAAGTCTCATTTATCAGACACTGACTTGGTAAAAATTGACAAAAATAGGAACCTGACATGGTCTCACTCAAAGCGCCCTAAAATAAAAACTACACGTCCAAAATTCCTTTTCTTGGTATCGTTGTTCATTGGAAAGGACACCCTATCCGATGGACATGTTCATTTTGTTACTTTATTTTGGGAAGTGCCCCGTTCCGTTATTTCTGGGCCACCCTGTATATGATGTACTAGGGGAATATTATAGAAGGGGGCTCATTTTTTGTTATAACGTACGTACTGCTGCTAGCTGCGAGGTAGCTAGTACAGAAATGATGCGTCAATAATGAATTGATTTGTCGATAATGAATTGATCCATGCATATTGCAATGAATGGGCCCATGTGATTGAATAAATACTACTTTTATTCAATTTTGTCAGCTGGAGTAGAATACAAATTTGAGCAAAGAAACTTATATGTGAGATCGGATATAGCAAAACCCTCCGCTTGTCAGCAAAAATCAAAATTTAGATTTTCAAGCTATAAGAAAGGCCTCATCACAAGATTTCATTTGATGCCTTCTACAAAAACAACATTGGACATTAATATTTGGCAAAGATATATGATTGTTTTAATTTTATTAACATGAATCCGTAATTTGAACTTATAATATGTCAATTTCTTTGAAACATGAATTACTGTGCAGGGTTTTGCTACATTCAGTCACGTATATTAATACGTCCTTTTATTTCATTTGCGGTTTGATTAAAAACATGATATCAATTAATATAGTATAATACATTGATCCAAGCAAATTACATTGGGCCAAGTGATGAATGTAATATAGCAATGCAGTGAGAGTAGATTACAAATTTGAGCAAAGTAATGTGATATCAAATATGTTTGTTTTAGGGTAGAATATGAATTTCAGGAAAGTGATCTGATATCAATGTATGTGTGTTGTATTCAGTATCATGGACATTATATTAATTGATCCTAGTAGCAGATTACAATGAGCATACATGTATGTATACCGTAGAACACCGTCGTCAAGCACCCCCCAAGCACCTATACGCATCTTGCTTTTAGGATGTTTCCATGAGATTCACCTCCATTATTATCCTCCTGAATATTCCTCACCATTATCTGCATTCTTGATTAACGTTTCCCTTTTGGACAGAGAGCGGGCGCTCTTTAAAAGCAAGATGCATATAGGTGCTTGGGGGGTGCTTGACGATGGTGTTCTACGGTATATGATTGATTACATTAAGTTAGCATGAGTACAGTAAAATAGAAAATTTGAGCAAAATTATTCAAAATGGAATTATGAAGTCTTTTTCTAAGAATGTGATATTAAACCAAAAGGGAATTAGTACCTACCTTTTAGCACAGGCCTGTTTTAGCAAGGCATGTTGCATTTTAATTATTCATTCCTTTTTCATAATAATCAATCTCCCCCTTTCATATATATTTATTGAATCAAAAGGGAAAGAATCTATCTTGCATCAAGGCGTGTTGCATTTTAATTATTCATTCCTTTTTCTTAAATCAATCTCCCCTTCATATATGTTTCACACTACATGTAGATCAATGCGAATTGAATGTTGTACATAAAGATTGCTATAAAAGGATCATGCCATCTGTCACAATCACATTTCTAAAAATTAAAAAAACTCAAATAATCAATGCTGCATTAGGAAGCTGTCGCCTTGTACATGTTTAGCGTCGCCTCATTGGCGAACGTGAATGTTTCATATTCTTTCATAATATTTGCACTTTCTGAAAGCCAGAGATTTTATGGCATGCACTATGTATTTTTTCTTCACCTATTGATAAACTGCAGTAATTAGTCTCATAATTTATTTTAACTGTCAAGATCATGTCTCTAAATGGTTGGGTTAATGTAGATTGCATTGTTATACATTCATTATCAAAATCAGCTGGTTCTTTCCCGTCCCTATGGAAATTATTTTTGCCACTTACTTCCTTATGCCACTTACAGGGAATTCAGCAATGAAAAGAATATTATATCAGATCATCTTTCTTGAATATTATTTCATAATAGACATGCAAGCTTAAAGTGCAATCTCTGTAGACTTTGTACATACAGCTCACTAGTAAGAATTCCCATAGGAAAGGGCTTAATATGTAGCATCCAGTTTGCATGGGTTGCTTAATATTATACCCGGGCATACGCTTCTAATGCCATTAAAAAATAAAAACCACAAAAACCAGTGGCTGAGTCTTGTCCTAGATATACCTTTCAACGATACAGTACGTATGTATGTCACATGATAGTGCGTCAAGAAGCACTCGACCACCGGGGTCTTACCACGCACCCGACTGACGCCATCTGTTAAATAAAGCAGACTCTTATGCCTCGATGGACGATGGCAAATGCAGCATATAAAAATGTAGTTGCAATTCACACATCCGCGTTTAGCAATCATGCGGTAGAATGCACGCAACACTAACGGACACATTTGGGGGGCAACTTTTCAAGATTGCGTAAAATAGCACACTGAAACTAGTTTTGCATTGACTCTCAGACAATTCAGAGGGGGCTCTTTTGTGCTTTTGGGGGCTATTTTTTTGCATTTCATGGGCTAAATTGTCCTAATTAAGTCCCTGTTTATGTTTTAACCAAGACTCTATACCTCAGTGTAAGCATAAAATATTGTTGAGATTCACACGTTTGTTTTAGGCAATCATGCTGTAGAATGCACGCAACACTAACCGACACATTTTTTTCGGGGGAGGGGGGGGGGGCAACTTTCCAAGGTAATAAACAAAGCCTGGTCCTTTTTTTTTGCATTCGGGGGACTAAATTGACCCGATCGAGCCCATGTGTGTACAATGTATATTTTCACCAAGAAGCCATGCCTTGCCAGATTGAACAGGAAGCATGGTGCATGCGCTGAAATTCACACGTCTCTGTCTATCAATCATGCGGTAGAAAGCCTGCAACAGTAGGCCTATACACATTTTTTTTTTTTTTTGGGGGGGGGGGGGGGGGCAACTTCGCTAAATTGTCTGTATCACTCTGAAATTTGTTTTCAATTGACTCTTTGACATTTTCTGGGGGGCTCTTTTGTTCCCTTTTTTTTGGGTAGGGGGGGGGGTTCAAATTTCTGGGGCTGAACTGTCCTGAATCCCGCCTGTGGATGTTTCAACTAAGACGTTATGTCTGAATGGAAGCATAGAGCATACATGCCGTGAAATTCACACGTCCATGTTGGGCAATCATGTGGTAGTATGCACACAGCAGTAACACTATAAGCTGACAAGGTAGATAGCCTAGATAGTCAATGAATCTACAGTACATGTATGTCTATTTAAGGCTAATTCTGCGATATTTCACAGTTTTCTGTTAAAACTTGATGACGCTACACTAATTAACCCCTTGCCTACGGGAACCGGGTGGTTGTACAAAGCCTATGGGGTTTTGAAAATCTTGAAGAAGGGAACTGGTTAAGATATTCTGGCATTTTAAACAATGGGCTTTTAAATTATTACATAATTACATACATCAATCAAACCCTGTAATAAATGCCTTCCTGCTTATAATGTCAACAATCAACTTGCTGATTACTATTATACGTATGTATAGTCATTTTTATTTGGCTGTGATGGGCAGGAACAATAGGGTCATCACTTGGGGTCCACTCGCTAGTCATAAGGACCGCTAGTCATAATGACCACTAGTCATAAGGACCGCTATTCATAACGTGTAACTTCCTATACCTTATGCCATTATGAATAGTGACCCCCTTTTCATTTTATGAATAGCAGTCCTTCACGTATACATAGGAAGTTACACGTTATGCATAACGGTCCTTATGACTAGCGGTCCTTATGACTAGCGGTCCTTATGACTAGTGAGGTTACCCCCATCACTTAATCTAAATTTCCAAGAACACGTTCTGGTTCCCTCAACACACATTGTAAATTCCTAAATGAATGTAACATTCTTACACAAAATATTTGTTTTTATGTTGGGATTTAGAAGTGCATTATAAGTAAGTAAGTAAGTTTACAGTACTTACTCTGACTAATAAAATGTTTTATTTGTATATTTTGATTTCCATTATGATGTTGTTGAAATGAGAAAAAAAGACTTTATATCAGTATTGGACGAGACAAATCCACTCTACGCTGTGCATGTGTAAGCCTACACCACATTATACACAAAATTATGAGCTATTTTTAGGATAACTCTAAGAAAACCTCTGTATGACATGTATTTTAAATGTCAAATGATGAATCTAATAACATGGTAAAAATATAGATCTGCAATTCAGCATGAAAATAATCCGCTTGAATAATGGTTATTCCCAAAACTTCTTGACCCATGATGTTAATTGTCTCCTTCAATTGAATATCTTGCTTAAAATATGAATATGTGGCACATGTTGCAAATTTGTAGAAAAATCATTAGACATTCAGAACAAAAATCATTGGATAGGTATACATGAGCAAAGTTGTATGGTACTTGAACATGCTCTACAATGCATGATAAGTACACTGTCTTGTAAACTTTAAAAGCAGGTGAATAAAAAAAAAGTAAACTAGTACAGATATATATTTGTCCACAAAAAGAATGGCTGTGATGAAATACATTAATCAGCAGTAGATATTAACATGTCACTAAAAACCCCAATGTAATGATTGATATTTATTTTGTCCTTGAGGCTCAGTCAGGCATGAAAAATACAAATTTATTAAATTAGTAGTACAGTTAAACATGTTTTAGTGGCCACCTGTCTATATCAGCCAACCTGCACATAGTGGCCACCAATCATTACCCCCTGCAGAGAAAAACAATGTCATGGAACCTGTCTCAGAGATAGGTAACCTGTCTACAGTGGCCACTAAGCTTGTTTCCATTTGGTGGTCACTATATACACCTGTAGGTTTGATTCTAATATACATTTATGGCATGCTACTATAATTACTAAAATCAGGGCTCAACACTATTCACTTGCCGGCTTAGGCAAGTAAATGTCGGGCAAGTAAATTGTTGAATTGTCGAAGTTTGCTTGCCCAATCAGGCAACTAAATAATTGTTCAGGTACAAGAGAATGATGTAATTTCATACGTGCAAATCTCATATAAAAGAGTGCGGGAAAGTATATATTTTAAATATCGGGGGAGGTATAATTTAAAAATATATGATTTTACTTGCCCGAACGGACCATCAGCTACAGAAAAAAGTTAGTGTGGAGGCATGCTCAAATAATGTACACTATTTGTGCACAGATGTGTATATTTTGAGTTTAGTGCATGAAGAACTACACAAGCCGTTCTGAAATTCAAGTCACAATGATGGAGGCAAAATATGCAGGGCTGCACGTCTCAGAATGTGAAGCTATAATAAATCTCAATGTCATATTCGATCAAATCATCTAGGACTCTGGAGACTTTCACATCATGGACAAAATAACTCTCGGATTCCATTCTCCCAAATCATCTAGGACTTGGGAGGCTTTCACATGGACAAAATAACTCTCGGATTCCATTCTCCTAACTCATCTAGGACTCGAGAGGCTTTCACATGGACAAAATAACTCTTGGATTCCATTCTCCCAAATCATGTAGGACTCGGGAGGCTTTCACATGGACAAAATAACTCTCAGATTCCATTCTCCCAAATCATGTAGGACTCGAGAGGCTTTCACATGGACAAAATAACTCTCAGATTCCATTCTCCCATTCCAATATACACATTCTCTATCTCTCTCTAGGTTCCCACGTGTATGTGTGTAGTTCCAATATGTGACCAGCTATAACAAAATCCTGCACTTGTAGGTAAAAATCAAAATGTAGATTTTCATACCATTAGAAAGTCCTCGTAAAAAGTTTAATTTGATGCTTTTGTTCTAACTAATTGTACAAGATTAACCCATTGCTTTGTATGGGAACCTGGAGAGGCCTGTAATAACTTCATGGGAGTCATTGTAAATGGCGATTGCAAATTCTATAGTACCGTAGTGAAAAGGTTAATTTTTCCCCCTGTACATGCCAGGCAAAATCCAATATTCATGTACCCGTTGTATTATTTCTAGCTATTTGCCAGGTACCAAGAATAGATTATTCATGCTGTCGCGTGCAATGTCTCTTCCTGGTTTGAGAGCCTTTTGAGAGCTAGGGGCCTGGGCAAATATCATGTTAATGTAGATCGAGAGGAATATTCTAAGAACATGTAATAATATGTTCTCTGTTCATACAATATTTCCAGAACATTATTGAATCCTGATTATAGGAGAATGTTAATGTTCTCGTGTTCTTCAAGATTGTTCCAGCTCGACACTTGCACTGGCCCGCTGGCCCGGGGGGCCAGTGAAATTGCACTTCTGGCCAGCAAAAATGTTAAAAGTCATATTTGGGTTGCAGACCCTAACCTCTACCCCCCACCCCCCCCCCCCCCCCCCCACTCCCCTCCCCTGTATCAAGTTAATAAGAAATATGCATGCATATAAACAGCATATACCCCGTGGTTCACAAATAGGAATGAACCTCAAAGTCAATGAAAGGTGTTTCTGCAAATATAATTAGGTGAACAATGGATGCAACTGGATGCACAAGATACTATAGAACCTGTACACAAGTATAGCAGGACGTCGTATTCTCTGTACATTGTATTTATGAATAAAGGTACGTATGTAATTAATATGCACAATTTTTTTCAATTCAACTCTTCAAATATATATAGCTCGATCAGCATCTAGTTGCTCATTACAAATTACAGCTCAGGTTGACCTTGGGTTGGGCACAGGCCAGCTAGAGCAGGCGTTTCTCTCTTTATTTGCAAATTTCATTAGCTGACCACATGCCTGGGGGGTGTTTCACAAAGATCCTAAGTTGAACTTAACTCTAAGTTGGACTTAGTAACTATGGAAAGCCGTTGGTGTCTATGAAACAATTTTGTAACATTTATTTTAAAAGGCAATAAAATAAAATGTTGATTCAAATCATTGATATTTTCTATTATCAAGAGAATTTCATGTTATTGATGTAAAATGTATGGAAAGTCTAAAATACTTGCATTTTTGCTTTTGAATATATTTTATTCCAAGGTTACAAATGGCTGTCCATACTTTTTAAGTCCAACTTAGAGTTAAGTTCAACTTAGGATCTTTGTGAAACACCCCCCTGGTCAGTTTACAATTTACAGCCCTGGATCAAGCGAGAAATTCTATGCAAGTGGAATATGGGGGAAATCAAAATTGGGTTTTCAAGTGCTATTTTCCAAGTCATATCGATCTACATACATGCATGTACAATAATATGGCAATCTGAAAATCTATTTTACATTGAACCCTTAAAGATTGTGTCTTTATTGTTCTGCCCAGGGCATTTATTTATAAAAAAATGATTTTCGGGCTCTTATTTTTACATTTTGGTGGCACTTATTTGGCATTCTAGAGGCTCACAATACTTTGTTGAGTTATTATCAATCATTAATGTAAGATTTTCCTTCTCTGCATGTCTCAACCAACAGTGTGCACAATCTCAACTGGAATTGTAGCCTCCAAATCCAAAGCCATTTGTAATTAGATTTCCAATTCTATAACCCTATGTACCTAGATCTAGAGGAATTATTCCAACGCTATAATGGCTATACATATACTCAAATGTTGAAATCAAACCATCCCTAGGACTGGACAACTATACCATCCTCATTCCTGAGTGAACTTGATGATATTCATAATTCATTTCTGCTATAATCCATCTGGACTGTAGGGAAAGCCTGGGTAGTGTTCTCAATTCAAAACGAAAGTTCACACATTTCTTTTTCATTTGTTAAGGCCCAGTCACATATCACCGGATAGCGTAAACGATGCCCAGCGGAGGGTAACTACTAACATTTCCAATCCATCCGTCTCCGCTCGTATGCGTTTCTTGGCCGCTCCTTGTCGGGCGATGTACGTTGTTCTATCCGGCAGAATGTTTTGTGCATGAAGCAATGAAGACGACTTTCACCACCGGATAATTTGATTTCGTAAAGTTTCTATTCGTCAGGCATCCGTTTACGCTGTCCGGTGATATGTGACCGGGTCTTTACTTTAGCAAACCTCTGATGATAAACATCCCTTCTTTTCTCAAGGATGCTTCTTGTTCTTTATTGTAGTCAATATATAATAGCACACGTACGTAAATTTAAATTTTCATTTAGAAAATCATGAAAATAAAAATTATATAACAAATCCCTGTCATGAAAATAATGTATATAATTGATGAGACTATATAGCTCACCTAATATCCCCCCAGAAATTAGTGTGTCGCAAGCTAGCGACACATACTTGTCACGTGACAACATTCCTACATGCAGCAAACCCGTAGCCAGGATTTGTTTAAGGGGGCAGGGGAGGGGGGGGGATGATCGTCGCCAAGACCGATCGTGGCCGGGGACAGAGCTGGTTTAGATAGCAGAGACGGTTAAAAAGCTAGCACTGGACCTTTATGAATTTGAGAGGGGGGAGGGGGGAGGGGGGGGGGGGGGGGGGGTGCATGCATACCCAACGCACCCCCTTGGCTACGGGCCGGTGCAGTACACATGTAAGAAATCTAGCTTGAATGAAGCATGTCAGGTGTCCATGTGGGAATAGGATGTAATGCATCTAATAGCTGTCGTGTCCATACAGCTGGCTATGTAGCTAAGAATGCATCCTGCCAATTATGTGACTGGCTATAGCTAAGAATGCATCCTGCCAGCCCTCATTATGTAAGTATGTCAAGCACATGCATGACTTCATCTAATCTAGGATGAAATATGATCCACGCTTCATTCATATTTTGCATGGATCACGCCATGCATGCAACCCAACTTTGTGTTAGAGGCTGACAATTATGATATAATGTAAATTCTGTCCTTGAAAACAATTTTTAAAAAAATTTGAATTTGTATGTATGATCCATTCAAATGATTAATTGGTAATGATCAGTAAGATGAAATGGATGTTATCATGAAAGGAATGGATGTAGCCTTCAGCCTTGCTGAAGGACACACATGAAATATGCATACATTTGCTCAAGTGGTGAACACACGCATACTCACATAATGAGGGAAAATTAATGTTAGATACACATGTATGTATGTAGCATTTCAGCGGTATCCTGGATGTACAGTACAATTAGTGTGTATTAACCAGTGTTGTATCCGAGTCCACACAATCCAAGTCCGAGTCCAACTTTTTTTTATTTTTTAAATTTCATTTTACATTTATTATTTTTCTAAATACCAATTTAGCCAATTGATCTATCACTCAATCAAGTGATTAAAAGGAATCACCTTAAATAGACAAACATGCAGTCAAACATTGACCGGCCTTGAGCTGGATTGGCCCATGTCATCGAGATGAGTCCGCGACCTTGAGTCCGAGTCCGAGGCCGAGGCCCTGGCCTCGAGTCATCCAACACTGGTACTAACTTTGTGTCCATAGACACGCATGATAAAACAAAACATAGCTCATTTTATATTACAATTGTGTGATCCAGCAAACCAGCACTATTCATTTCATGACTACTCATTACCCGGCACCCTATTCAACTATACACAGACAAATCAAATTAATTTTCAGAAAATCAGCAAAATATTAGTAATACTAATGGGGCAATGAAGAATGCATGAATTTGCTCGAGAGGCGAACAAATATTGACATAATGAGGGAAAATTAATGTTACGTACATGTTTAGCATTTCGGTGTTATCCTGTGTATACAGTACAATTAGCATTGACATGAGTCATTCCATTTGTCTGCACAGACAATTAATTACCAGGGGGGGGAACAAATCAGAATAGCGGTAATCAGAAATATTATT
This sequence comes from Echinarachnius parma, assembly GCA_037951105.1. Lineage (NCBI taxonomy): Eukaryota > Metazoa > Echinodermata > Echinoidea > Clypeasteroida > Echinarachniidae > Echinarachnius > Echinarachnius parma. The sequence goes on along the minus strand of JBAMJV010005272.1, from coordinate 16,213 downwards.
TACCCCCTTGGCCTCAGATTTTGGATGTGCAATTTACTGTCAAATTGAGCAAATTTATGTATGATTATAATAACAATGTAGCTTTTCAGTTTTTATTGCTTTTGTTTTGCTTTTGCTTTTTATTACCAGCCCTGGGTAAAAAATCAGAATTTCTGTAATCACAAATATTATTTCGCCTAAAGTTCAGCTTCTAGATGTGCAATTTGCTGTCAAAGTGAGCACATTTATTGATGATTTAAACGATGTAGCTTTTCATTGTTATTCTCAATATTCAGGAGTGAATTACCTGGGGGAAATCAGAATCTCAGTAAATTAATCAAGCCTTTCAGCTTTAAGATGTGTAATTTCCTGTTGAAATTAGCAAATTAATGTATGATTTAACAATGTAGTTTTTCATTGTCATTCTAAATGTACACGAATGAAATACCAGGGAAAAATCAGAATCATGATAATCAGAAATATTATTAAGCCTTTGATCTTTAGGATTTGCTGTGAAAAAATGAGCAAATTTATTTATGATTTCAATGTGGTTCCATTGTCTTTCATTATAAATGTTCACGGGTGAATTACCAGGGAAAACGCAGAATCTCAGTTTTCAGTAATTATTATCAAGCTTTTTAGTCTTTGGATAGATGAGCAATTTCAGTCAAATTGAGCAAATTAATTAATTATGATTATAAAATGTAACTTTTCATTGTCATTCTAAATGTTTGCGAGTTAACTCCCAGGGAAAACTCAGATTCTCAGTTTTCAGAAGTATTATTTTATTTAACTTTTGAGCTTTGGGATGGATGAACAATTTGCTGTCAAAATGAGCAAATTAATACAAAAAAATATAACAATGTAGCTATTCATTCTAGTTGTTCACGACTGAATAACTCTCTTTTACATGTATTTATCAGACGAGCCGGCAAATTAGCAAACATCTACTGAATAATTTCTGGGCCGACTGCATTACTTATGCCTTGATTACCTTTCTAAAATGAATTAATGGTCAGAATAGAAGAATCTGGTAGCGATTTGAATCCTAATGCCTAAATAGATGTACAATTACCGTTTGCAGACGACCTCAGAATGCATACATGCATGCATAATCTATGCGGTCTTGTAACGCACGTACCGTCTGTACTTGCCATGTACATTAAATAGAAACAGATTTAAGCAGCGCATGATATCATTGATCAGTGCGTTGAGAATGAGAAGGGCGCTAAGTCAGTTGTTGTACTTCAGAGATAATCATGTTTAAAGTTTGGGAGTGCCTGACGGAATATAATATACTGTACAGGCTTTAATAGATCATCTCTTTTATTTGTGATACCCCCAAAATTATCGGATAAATTGGCATCACATAGAGAGATCATTCATCCTACAAACTCTCATCCGATAATCCTCTTTCATTGGTGCCCATTTGGAGCAATTAGAACTTTATTAAACGTTAGAAGTGCTTGACTGTTTAAATTAATAGATTATTTCAAATGAAAATATGGACTATCTAGATATAGAATCATTTATAATTTAGAACTGATAAATTTGTAATTTAGAGGGGGCTACTTTTCAATCTGATGGATGTCACAAAATATTTCATATAATACCCTACATTAATTTGAAGGGCTAACTATTGATTCCAGGGGGCTATTTTGAAAATTGGGGGGAAAATATTTCCTACCCTGTTAAATCTACTTTAAAATGCGGTGAATAGACCAGTCATATTTTGAAGAACTATACAATAGACCATTTGAAAAGGACTATATTTATAAAGTTTTACCAACATTATGCATTCTCTATAAAGATCCTAATTCCCAACCCACATACCCCGTGTTCACACACAAAAATTTCATCCCTTAATCATGACTAAAGAATCAGCAGCTGACTATAGAATCAGCTGCCGATTAGCTATACGATGAAATTCGTGTTGTCTGAACGCTGACTAACGAAACGACGTATCGTTAGTCATGACTAATGAAAAACGGGTTTTATCGTCGTTTCGTACGAGAGCCGACTATAGAATCACCCTCTGTTCGTGTGTGAACGACGGGCGCTCGCTTTAATCATGATTAGCTATACGACTCGTAACTATCTGGGCATGGCTTAACATGAACGTTCGCGCGAACAGGACAACACACTGCGCAGTAGCAAACTGCGCACTTATACGATGTTCGGTGCACCTGGAAGCCAGCTGTTGTGGAATATTGGCTTTGTGTGTGAACGTAAGAGTTAGTTTGGTTTAATCATGACTAACGATACGTCGTATCGTTAGTCATGATTCTTTAGTCATGATTAAGGGATGAAAATGTTTGTGTGTGAACACGCTGATAGTTTCTTGACCATTCCTGACTGGGTTAAATCAACATTGTACTTCTAAAGGGTAAAATGTCCTTCCCAAGTGTGAAACAAAAACTTTGGAGTCCTGTGTTTAAATACTCCTCACAAAAGACCTTGCCACAAATGACTTGGAAAAGTAAGTGGACACAAATTTGATCAGACTAGACTGTAAATATTTATAATGTACAGTGTATCAACTACAATAACTTGATTTATCTAAACATTGTCATATCCTTGTATTATTACGTCATTTTAACAATGTTCAAAAGGCTTCAAAACTACATGTACATTTCATTGTTAAACCCACATACTATATACTGCAAATTCATTAATGAAGAGTTCAAAATGAATGATTTGCACACACAACAACAACAAAATATAGCCACTATCATCAATGTATACTTGAAGATACCATCATAATTATAATAAAATTGTCTGAAATTATACCTTACTAAATTAATGGTAAATCAAGATTAAGAAACATATACCGTACTGTATGATGTTCTAAATATTTATTTTTTTTTCTTTTTCTAATAGGTCACAACTATCTTGAATTGGTAAAACTATTTATTGCACTAAATTAACCTTTCAAAAAAACAATTGTATGTTACTTTTATGTATTGTATGTTAGATCTGCTTCAATCAAAGAGTTAACATTAATTACATTGATAAGTGTATCAATGATAAGTATATGACCACACAACCCATTATCAATGATAACATTTTTGACACAATGGCTCTACATACATGACAATAATGTTGTCACTTGTAAAGGTTATTGAACGCGTTATCTAACGAACCCTTTATCTGCATGTGTGTACTTACAGTAGTTATCAGGTGAACTTGGGTACAGACACGTATGTACAGGAATGCGTTCATGAGACAAGCCAATGATTGACCTATTATCATTGCTGGCTAACAGTTCTATAACAAAATGCTTTAAAACTGAACAATGAATCAGGGCTCAACACTAGCGCTTGCCTGCTTGCCTGGGGCAAGTCAAAATTGTCATCGGGCACGTAAAATTTAATTATTGTCTAGTTTGCTTGCCCGATCGGGCAACTAAATAATTGTTAAAGTATAAGAGAACACTGTAAATGTTAATCTCATCTAGAACTTAGAAGTGAAAGGGCAAGTAAAATATAAATGTTTTTACTTGCCCAAATGGGCCAGTACAGAAAAAACTTAGTGTGGACGCTTGACTAAATTGATCTTCTTTTTTAAATAAAGAAGCAAAAACGGGAAATGAAATCTCTAGACAATTTGCAATCTATTTTTTGCAAGTTTTCTGTGATGTACAATGGAAGTTGAAATTTTCGGTATAGACTAACATGGAATATTAGCGGCTAAAACAGCATCTTCGAGCCTAATAGTTGTGTAAGAAATACACAATAATACGTAATATATAACTGTAATGCAAATATTTAAACCTTAAATTTGTTTTTCCTTTTTGGGGGCGGTTACAGGGGAAGAACAGCACATTGAACCAACTAACATAATGAATAACTGCAAACACAAATTTACTGTTTTTCTTCCATCCCTCCCAGTTTCAAAATTTGTTATCCAACCTTGAACTAAAAATGACATCACAATGGAATACTGTCAAACTTGCCACATTTATGTACACATCAAACTTGCTACAAAAGTAGTACTTTTACATACAATTAGTATTTGAATGGTGCCATTGTGACAAGCAAATAACATCTCTTTTATGTGATATATCACAGTCTGTCAGTAAGACACTTTGCGCCCTTTCAAGGCTGTCATAATAAATTGGATTCGTATATATCGGCAAATCAAGATGCTCGCAAACTATATATGGAGGCAATCAGATAGCATACATGCTGTGACGAAGTGGGTCTAAATTATTTTGTCCCTTCGCAGATATGGATTTTTCTTTCTTCACCCATATACATCACCGTGACTCTGGTTTTCTAATTCTATATTTGCTCTTGAGTTGACATTATCTACACAGCAAGCGGGTTTTAAACTTGTTTGTTTTCTAAAAGACATGTCCACATGCTTCATCCATCTACATTTAGCACGGTTTGTTTTTAATGGCATACATGTACCTGTGTAGTTTGGATTTAATTTGTATTACAGTACAACTGTACAAAATGAAACTAGACAATTTGATATGAAATTGGCCATCCCATTTTGTGGTTGGCAGCCTTCCACCTCCATATCCTGTCCTGAGGAACGTGCAATTACATACATGTATCTAGGGCAAAGATTCAATACAGTTCGTAGTAAAATTGATTTGTCACATAGTCAAATTTAAAATGTCTCATATTTTTAGGGTAACGGAACGTTTCTCACATATGAACTCTCAAAGTAGGGTACAAATAGCATGCAGTAATATACATTGTCAAATCTAGTAGGGATTTTGTTCACACATTAATGTATAAAAGGTAGAATGAAAAGATTTGTCAACTCACCTATTGTAGTTGATTCTCCCGTGGAAACCCTCCGAGCCGCACGACCTTTGGCCTGCCGCGGGAACGTGCTGCTTGAGCCTCTTGAGATCTGCGACGCAAGTTTCTCGACGGCGAGCAGCTGCGAAATCTCCTCCGTCTTCTCCACAACGTCGACCTGATCGGCGACACGCTCAAGTTCATTCCTCAGCGACAACCCCTCGAGGGCAAGTTTCTTTGTGTTGTCCGTCAACGCCTTGATCTGTGTCGTCAGTGTTCGCACCGACTGTACAAGTTCGTCAGAAGCTGAGCGCGGCATTCCAGATGGTCGCTTCTTCGCGGCTGCCGCGGCAGCCGCGGAAGACACGTCTGTCCTGTCGATGGTGTTGCGCGCCTGGTCGACGACCATGACGGAGTGGACGATGCTGGAGTCGGAGCTCGAGATTGAGTTGCCGCAGTCTTCCAGGATGTCCTCATTAAGCTGGCTGTAGCGGTCGGTTGGGTCGAAATCCATGTCGATCGAAACGCTCACCGGCTTTAGCTCACCATAACCACGCTTTTTGACCTCCATTGTGAAACACCCTGATATCCTAAACGCTTGTAGATATTTGTTTCCAATCAGTGCCTTTTCAGTTTCTGTAACTACATGTAAGTGTGTTTCAACTTTTTAAGACTTATGGACTTCCATTGAAATTTAAAAGCAGAACATCGTTCAGATCAGCATCAGAGAAGCATCGTTTCATACCACTAGTTGACTTCTATTTTGAAACAATACCCAGATAAAGGGCTATGCATATGGACCCAACTGGAAGAGATATTTTGCAGAAAACATTTCCCAGGTTCCAAATGACACTAATCTTGCGAACATCAAACTATTACCATATCTTGTCTTCCACCATAAAACAATCTAATACGCAGTTAAGGTTTATAATCCAATCAGCGAAGCCGTCTTGTTCGAGAGGAATGTATGCAAACACGACTATTTCTAGCTACTGGAGCTGTCACACCTCTGAGGCAATAATTATGTCAAATGGCAAGAAACTGACAGAAGATCAGATTTGAACTTGTGGCGTGATGTGATACTCCTCCGAAGTTAAATCACAAAGTAAACTCCCGGGCCATTGTTCCACGAAAGGAGGGCTTTAGTAGCTTAATAGGAAACTTAGGCAAACAAGAAATCTGCTGTGTCACCACTATTTTAGGAGGGAATTATCTCGCTAATTGAGGTTACAGGAGCGCTATAATTACCAATAAAGTGTTTTTGCAGGACCCAGAGTCTTAGGCACATCAAAGGGGTGCATGATAATGATCCTGTGTAGTACACCATTCAATGTTCATCTTGACATTTCGGTAATCAAGTCGGTATACGTGTATTGCCAATTTTGAAGCTATTGAACCGTGTCCGATCCTATATTCAATTTAAGCAATCGCATCAGCCTAAGATGTTTTTTGTACAAAGTTCTATAGTCACAATAAAGTTGACTTATTGCCCTTTTTTATAATACAAAATCCATTGAGTCAGCTTCTGTAATTTTTGGAAATTGTAAACATCACAGACAAAAATGTTTACCGGTATTTCATTCTGTCTGCATTCGGCAAGAAAGAGGCACATGTAAAATGCATTTTATAAAAGTTCATTGCCTCATTGGCATTCACATTAATTAAGTTCAAAAGTTACCAGAACTGTGATAAATAGATGTATGATCAGACTGTTGGTCCTTTCAAATAGGAACGTTTCAGCCTCTGTATTGGTCCATTAATGTTGTCCTTGGCAACATATTAAAAGGAATGTAGTATTAAACCCTTTTGGTCAGGACTGAATGAGACAGAGAGTGTATGAAATTAGTAGCATTTCTCGAACTTTGTAATTCGAGGGTTAACTGCACCAAACAAATGGTTCAGTATTCAGCCATTACTACCATAAACTCCAATTTCTTCAGCAAAAACCTCTTGGTGATACGTGTATGTCAGGTAAGCTTCATATTTGGTTGTCAATACCCTGAGTTGTTGTGTGAAGGCTCTCGCACTTCAATATGAAGTTCTGTCAGCCGATGTGTACATCATGGTCAGCCTCTGGTCTCACCAAGTTCAGCATGAATCTGTGTTTGTAAATGAAGGGGGTGGGGTGGTTGAGTGTGGGTGGTATGAGATAAGGACAGGGGAGGGGGGGGGGGGCAGAAATAGTTGTAGGAGGGGTGAGTGGATGGAGGATGTAGGTTGACGGGTTGAAAGAATATAAAAAGGGGTGCGTTTGAAGGGAAAGTGTGTTACAGGTATGGGAGTGGATGGGGAGGGGGAAGAAAGAAGGGGGCAAATGAGAGAAGTTTGTAAATTAAGGGGTTGGGTTGGTTGAGTGTGGGTGGTATGAGATAAGAGGGTGGGGGAAATAATTGTAGGAGGGGCTCGAGGGGGTGGGGGATGTATGATGAGGAGTTGGAAGAGTAGAAAAGGGGTGCGTTTGAAGGGAAAGTGCGTTACAGGTATGGGGGTGGATGGGGAGAAGGGGGGGGGGGGAATCAAGAAAGAAGGGGCAAGTGAGAGAAAGATATAAATTGTAATCATCATCACCATTCCATCTAATTAAACAAGCATGTTCAAGTTCAGATATATGTTTTTTTTTTATTGTATTTTAATATTTCAGAAAATATTATATCTTTGATGTGACACTAAGACAGACAGTCAAATGTCTTAAAGTCAAATTTGCATATTATTTGTTGGATATTGCATAAAGCAAAGGTGTATTATAATTCTCTTTCTATATTATTTAATATTGCGTTTTTTAACCAACATATAAGCTTTTCTAATTATGCAAGTTTCAAAATGATCTACCATTATTATAACTCATAGATGATCTTGATGATTCATACTTGATCAAACATCACACATTTGTATTATTGATGTCCAGATAAAAGGTACATCAATCACTCTCACTTCTAAAGCTATACAGGAAATTGTAAATTACCTGAATTGCCTTTGTTCACACATTGGGTAGTATGGGTTCACCATTTCCTCTTCAATTAACTCAGGGCCCCCCCCCCCCCCCCCCCCCCAATCAGTTTGTTCTCATGTACTACGCAGTTCAGAATGTATAATATATTATTTTTAAATTTTCAGACAGCGGAGGCCATAATTCCTCTTCTTCTTTTATAAGGACAATACAATGGGTGATTTCAAGTATGGTGTTTAAGGCCGGTGTTAGTGTTTATTACACAAACACCAGTTTGATAAACACTAACACCAGCCCTAAACACCATACTTGAAATCACCCATTGTATCTGTCTATCTAGCTCTAGATACATGTATCTATCTATCTATCTATCTATCTATCATTAACTCTTGTATCACTATCATACAGGAAGTTTTGCGGTCGTTCACACTGCCTGGTGCAATCTGAACTGTCTTTGTTGAATCGTTCCCTCATTTGCCATGCACTGTACTACGGCTTCACTGCCTTCAGAAATATATAATTTCCTCTTCAACCAACATAATCCCCCCCCCCCCATCTTTATTTACCTCTCTTTCAACTCTTGTATCCTTGTATTGACAATGCTTGAAGTTTGCAGCACTTTTTAAAGGTAAATAACAGTACTAGTGGGAAACGCCCCACACAAAAAAAATGAAATGTATGCTCTTATTTCATGGGCGTCAACAGGCGGGGGACGGGGGGGACATGTCCCCCCCACTTTTGAAAGTGGGGGGGATATAGTGTCGTTTGTCCCCCCCACTTTTTCATATGTATTACATAATGTATCTATATGATTAATTAGCTTTAACTATAATAGCTATAACTATCTAGTATAACTATGACTGACTCATTGAAATCAATCTCGAATCTCGAATCTCGAATGTCTGCACGATACACCTCACAACAATGGCGGTGGAACCGTTACTGCCCTTCCAAAGTATGCACCAGATTGCATTATTTTGAATGAAATTACGAAAACTCCCCCCTCGCGCGCATCGCGCCCTCGGGTTTGGTCTCTCCGCTCCCTCGCATGATCACGCCCCCACCCGATATTTGGGCAAAAGACGCCAGCCCCCTTGGAAAAATATGCAGCTACGCCCATGACGAGGCGTGGGACATTGTTTATATTCTTAACTCCTGACTTTGACATTGAGGTTGACGAGGAGAATGACGTCGAAGGTGACAATTAACATGCGATGAGTGAATGGAAATTTCGTATTTGTTTTTTTCTTTTTTTCGTTAACAATTTCAGATCGGTCGATCATGTGGTGACGGAGGTTAATTTATGACATGTATAAACAATTGCGTATCAATCAAAAATTAGGTCTTGGGTATGCACCAGATTGCACAATTTCAGGTCCAATAATGAAAAATCTCCCTACTGTGGGAGGGGGGACACCACACCCTCCCCCCCTCAGTCGCTTCGCTCCCTCGGGCTTGGTCGCTCCGCTCCCTCGCAATGTCCCCCCCACTTTTTAGTAGCTGTTGACGCCCTTGCATACCAACCATGTATGTGAAAGAATTGGATTATACAAATTTGGCCAGGAAACCGCCTACTAATTGACATATTTGCAAAATTATAAAACTGATTTGCCGCAAATCGATATCGCCAATGCGGATCGTGCATACGCTACGTGCAAAATACCACGTGGTCCCAAAGTGGTATCCGGTATGCGGGCTTGTCGATATTTCAGTTTTACAAGTGGAACCTGTCTACAGTGGCCACTTTTCTTGTTTCCCTTGGGTGGTCACTATACACAGGTATGACTGTATACTCTAAAAAAAACTTGGGCTGGGGTCCTTAGAGTTAAGCAATTCATTATGCTTCGGGAACAGAAAACAGAAAACAGAGAAAGAAAAACTATTCATAAGAAGGATGAAGAAGTGAAACTACAAATCGGTATTCAAAAGGGAACATTCATCTTCAAATAAGACACATAACAGGAAGGGGAAATTATGCAACCAGGTTCAACAAACTTTCTCTCCTTGGTACACGTAAATACTTCCTGTTATGATTGAGCTAGAGAATGACTTCATAAAGAAGATAGAAAGAAACCCTTGAACTGTTCAACCACCAAACCATGTGATTATTATACATCAAATCATGAAAACTATTTAATGATCTCAATAATGAAGCAGGGATTCAGGGGTATAGCTAAGATCTGATTAGACCAGAGGGGAAGGATGTGGAAAGAGTGGGTGTATTACAATAAGCATGGGAATCAACAGGCAGGGGACGGGGGCCATGTCCCCCCCCCCCCCCTCCTCACTTATATTAAGTATGTTTGATTCCATAGCTGACACGACATATTACGTGGAATTTCTGTCTCAGGTATGTACCAAATCGCACAATTTCACACCAAGAAATGCTAAAGCTCCCTATTGTGGAAGGGGGACACACCCTCCCCTGCTCGATCGCTTCATCCCCTCGCAATGTCCCCCCGCCCCCCCCCCCCCCCCCCCACTTTTAAGAAGCTGTTGACACCCTTGACAATATGAGGCAGCTGGTCTATTTGAAGTTTATCAAATTCAAGTATTGTCTAAATTGTACTCGTTTCTTTTTCTTTCTTTTCCCCTTTTGGGGTGTGAGGGGGGGGGGGGGGGGGGGGGGCGGGCTTGGAGGGGATCATAAGAATTTCCAGGGGGCATTGACTAGTTATCCCCTCAGATTCAAGTATTGCCCCATTTTGACTTGTTTCTTTTTATTTCTTTGTAATTGTGTGTTTTTGGTGACAGGGGGGGGGGGGGGGGGGGTGGGGCTACTTTTCAAGTTTGCCTGCATGAAATTAGCACTCATTGACATTAATCTGTTTTGCATTTAACTCGAGATGCAAATTCATGGGGGCTTTTATATGATTTTGGGGGGTTCTTGTTGGCGTTTTGGGGGCTAATTCGCCCTGAGCCCCCATGTATTGTTTTCACTGGTGACACAACTAAACCCCTTGACTACGGGAATTGGGTGGGTTGTGTACAAAGTCTATGTGAATTTTAGAATCTCGAAGTGAACGGGTTAATTGATGGTGCTTTCATCACATCACCATCTTGATTATATGAGCTTTTGTATTGTTACATATAATTTACTGATCCAATGAATAAAGAATGGGAACTTGTTTGTATATGCTGACTTATTTATTAATTCATTACTCATCTTAATTAAGTATGTACTTGCTGAAGATAATGGGTCATTGAAATATGACCATGAAATGTAATGAAAACATGATAATAGAACCATGAATGCATTTAATAATGAATAATGCAATTAAAATATGACTATAATATATGTGGGTCTCTGTATATTTTAGACAACACCAGGTTAATTACAATGTTAATGAAGCAGGAACATAAACTAGTTTGCATAGCTCTACGTTATTATTATCATTATGTACAAATAATTATTCAATAGGTACATGTATGCAAATTGATGTGTCACCACATAACCCTAATAAAGTTGCAATACAAATTATATATTTCAACTTTGAGGCTATTTGTGAATTCTCCAAAAGCTCAGCTTTCTGGATATGAGTTGTTATAAATACATCGGTAACAAGATCTTATAATATAAACAGAGTCAGAAATCCAGCAACGAAATACACACTGTATCGTCATATTGACAAAGTCAACTAATTTTTCCATTTTTCATCTTCACATTTGGAGACTATATATTTATAGGTTTTTGTGGCAAGGTCACATACATTATATTAGGACATACATTGAAGTGTTGCTGGTTGTGAGATATAGATACTGGTAGTACTGGACTACTGGTACAATGTACTTTTCTAAAATCTTACTACCACCAGCTTGTTCATGTGACATTCACAATCACAGGACTGCATGCTTGATAACTCAATCATGCCCACATACATTCATTAGAAATATGATATAAATTATTGTATAAATTAATGTCATATTGCAATGTTGCATATTGTATTGTTTTGAACATTTTAGATGTGTTTTATAAACTTTAATATATTGTGAGCAACTAGCCAAATCATTCCCCCCCCCCCTTGCATTTGAAAAGGGGGATGGAATAAAAATGAATCTTGAATCTTGAATGCCACATGATAAGGCTGAGTCATGTCGGTAATTGTCGGAACCGAGTCCCGATAAACTTTTACCGGTCGGGAACCAGTATCCCGATAAATTTTTACCGTCGAAACTCGGACCGGTAAAATCACGCAATCGTGCACGCATCGGCAAAATGCACTGTTTGGGGCTTATATTGCTCTTTTTATATGCAAATAACATAATAAATACTGAGGCTTTAATGGATTTACATATCAATCTTTACGGGAAAATAGTTACAGTATCCAGAATTAACTCAGTTTCGAATGAAAAGTTTTTTTTTTTTCGAAGTAAATTCATCGTTTGTTCACCATTGCCCATCGCAACACGGTTCACAGAAACTTAGCCCGCTAGTCTGGGGGAAACATCACATGTACGATCGCTTGTGACTGTGAGCCACTGCATGCCCTTAAAAAGTGGCTATAAATTAGCCTTTTCGCAATCAACACCATTTTGATATTCTACTTACATGATTTCGAATGGCGTTTGACAGCCGAACAGAAAAAAAAAGAGCCCCGAAACAATGAAAACAACTACTCAAAACATCGATAAAAAACGACTACATCGCTCCAATTCGCTCGTATACCCTGTGTGCAAGTTATGGGGTCTCTTTTCTTGCGCAAGATCCATCCGCCGGGGACTTCCCCAATTCCTGGCGGATGGATCTTGCCGATAGAGGGCGGACTGGAACATAGTTCCACCGGCCCAGCGTATGAATCTCGCGGAAGAAAAAGAGACCCGTAACTTGCACACAGGGTATACGAGCGAATGGGAGCGATGTAGTCGTTTTTTATCGATGTTTTGAGTAGTTGTTTTCATTGTTTTGGGGCTCATATTTTGTTTCTGTTCGGCTGTCAAACGCCATGAAATCATGTAAGTAGAATATCAAAACATTTTTAAATGGTGCAAATGACCAAAAAACGTATTTTGAGCCACTTTTTGAATGCACTGGCTCATCAGCTGGATCATACAAAGATCCATCAGACAACTCCCCTGGAGTATCGGACTAACATTGTGTGCACATCCGCCGACAATATCGTTCAAATGACTAGCAATTTTGCGCTTCCTGTTCAATTTCTGACTGTCAAACGAAGTAATGAACCAAGAATTTCTCGAAAATAACCACTCTTTAAAGTAAATGATATCAATTGCCCCGTTTTTATTTGAATTCCGCTACATTATTGTGATAATCTTAATTTCTTTTTTAACATTTTATTTTTTTTATTTTTTTTTCGGGGCATTGTTTCCCGATATACCGAACCGGGTCCCGATTGAAACGGTCGGTAACCGGTGTGATCGACCGAACCGACTCAGCCTTACCACATGATATTGAATGTTACATTATGTATTGTAGTCATCAACAGTTCCAGTGAAAGTGAAATATTACCAGTGCTTGTTTACAACATGTTTAATTAACTGCAATCAATATTTAAGTAGGCTAAATCAGGCCCCTGTCCTGTCACCTCTGAGTGGCAATGGATGGAATATATATTAGTTGGAGCCTAGAGGCACCAGTGGCAAACCCAGGATTTTTTCAAGGGAGGGGGGGGGGGGGGGGTTATTTCGTCATCCAAAATGTTCGAGGGGGGGGGGTTGTCGGTGAAATATTTTGAGGGGGTTTCCTTCAAGATTTTTCGAGGGGGGGGGGGGGTGGCAGTGAAGCCGAGTCCGAGGTCCTTCAAAAAAAATTTGAGGCCGAGACCGAGACCGAGACCAATTGGTTTTCGGGGGCCGATACCATTAAAAAAGTAGCCTCGAGACCACTTAAATTTTGGGGATTTGGTAAGGCTGAACTTTAGTAACCAAACCTGGACAGTAACATTATAAACTAATAGTTATAACTCCACCATGCTCGAAAGGTATACAAAATTACAAACGACTTACTAGTAGTAAAAAGCCTGTTATCACTCAAAAAGAGCCATTAAAACACAAGAGGGCACTTTCTTAAGAGGCATTGGTTTCTACAATTTTTCATACAAAATTATGCATGTGATGTTTTATTGAAATAATGATTAAATAGAGAGATCATCAACAACTATTTAAAAAACGCTTTTGACAATTTTTGAAAAAGTGCAAGCATTTTATTTTATTTTTTTGAAAAAATCATCTAATTAATATGCCCCAAATAATAAAACTTAAGATCAGATATATTTATTGATATTTCAGCCGTTTCTGGGTCGATTTTGGCCAAAAAGTTTATTCTGCCATAATAAAACTGCATGTATGTTCTCTCAAATTCGACACTCAGTTTTTCATTACCTCACAAAAAAACAAAAAAAAACATTTTCACGCAAATCTCCCTTCTCACAGACGGCACAGCCGTGCAATATTCAATGTCAAGTCCATCTCACTTCAGCTTCACACGGTCGCTTGCATCATCACATTCACGGTACAACATAATCAATAACATTAACATTATTAAACAAATAATATCGATCAATATTTCATTCACAATTGATGCATGCATGCGTGTGCACGGAATTGGAATGGATTCCATTTGGCATGTGAACATAAAATAAGTATGTAGATCAGTCAGTATTTTACTTACAATTATTTCTGAGATCGGTGATGAAATTGATGATGATGATAGTCCGCTACGAAATAATCACATACTTTCACCGCACATCATAAATCCACACTGCTTCTTTCTACTGCAATGCGTGCATTGTAATTGGATCCCGCCGGGGGTGCGCGCGTGTATCGTTTTTTTTTTTAGCTCCTAGCATAGATCTAGGTACACTCAATCGCAAACAGCAGGTGCATGCCTCTCGCTGAAATAGGGGGGCTGTTCGTGTGTGCATGTATTACGGGGAAGCCCGCGATATCAGCTGATTGAATCATGAACGACACAGATGGTTGACTAGTCTGGCAATTCCAGTCCTCAGTATGCATCAATGACAATGACTGGATTGCAACAATATGATCATATCGGAAATTTTTAAGTCGGCGTAATGAATTATTGAACATATTTCATGATGCTCGTAAGAATTAAAATCGAATGGGAGTATTGAATAAAAAAGAAAGGGAATAATACCGCTATGTTGGGAAAGTATTATGATAGAGACTGCAACTGTAAACAGATTAGACTAGCGAATAAACCAGTTCAACAAACTTTCAAGAAGCCCTCGCTCGCAAATCAAAACAACAACAGCACTAACGAAGAGCAAAACAGTATTGAACATAGCGGGCGTCATGCGTTTTGCAATCGAGATTGTACATGGTTTTGTATTAAACCTCCTTGGTTTTAGTTTCCATTTCGCAAATTGAGAATGATCTATAATAACAAGAACTGACTTGCAAAAATATGATCATGTCTGACATTTCTAAGTCGGCGTAATGAATTATTAAGTTTCATGATGCTAGTAGTAAGAATTAATATCAAATGAGAGTAGATAATAAAACAGAAAGAGAATTATACCGCAATATTCGAATTCAGCATGTTGTGAAAGTATGGTCGAGACTGCAACTGTAAACAGTTTAGACTAGCGAATAGACCGGTTCAACAAACTTTCGAGAAGCCCTCGCTCGCAAATCAAAACAACAACAGCACTAACGAAGAGCAAAACATTATTGAACATAGCGGGCGTCATGCGTTTTGCGATTATAGAGAAATTATATGGTTTCGGTATAATATCTATTCCGCAAATATATTATTGAAGCATATAAAAAGCAGTATGATGTATGCATCATCTGCTCATTTTCCGGCAGAATTGCTGGGCAGTACAGTTTTACTTTTCAGAAACATCTGAAATATCAAAACATAATTATATTCAATTAAAATGTACGTGGGGCCCACATTTATTTGATTATTCAAGAAGAAACAAATAATATAATGCTTGCACTTCGAAATGTTACCAAAGAGGTTATACAAATAGTTGTTGCTGATCTCTCTTTTTAATCATTCATAATTATTGTGTCAAATGAACCTGGTTGAAAACATAATAATAAGTTTTTAGAAATCGTCCTCTTTTGTTTCAACGGCTATTTTTTTGCATGATTATAGGCTTCTTATTTAGCCATGTGCAAGCTTCTCTTCCTTTCCCGGGGCATAATGGAGATATAACTATTAGTTTGTAGTGATATAGTTTTGGCTACTAAAATTCAGTTTGACCAGAACTGTACTATACATGTTCCTTTAAAATGTCAACGACCAAGGTCCTTTCAGAAAGAATACCCTATATCAAGTTTGTGTATTGGGCAAACAAAATAATTTTATAAGGAAGTGTTTGTTCTAGCCTACTCTAAGTATGCAAATTATTAATATTCTTTTAAAATATAAATAGGATGACTCTTTCATATATCAATATTCAACAAATTTCTGAAATGGTATAACATTTTGAAGATAATACCCAAATATTATATGCAAACGTGGACCTGTGCGTTTGATATTTCATTGCCCAACCCGAAGGACTCTTTGTGTATGCCAATCCATGCCAGGACATACACATTG